>QWTY01053418.1:0-10047 GCA_008033365.1 Pseudorectes ferrugineus | reverse complement strand
AACCTTTCAAAAATATACTGGATGGAGAAGAGCCAGAGAAATACACACAGTGGCAAGTCCTAAAGTATATCAAATACTTTAGCAATTTATTAGAAGTTCTGAAAAACAAAACAATCCTTTCCACATACACACTCTTCCAAACCTTCCAATTCAAGGGTTAAAGCCATTACTAAGTGTGATGTGGCTAAAAGAAAGATTACTCAGCTTATTCATATGTAAATTTTGAAATTTCTATTTAACAATTCACATATTCCAGGCTCAACCAGCTAACTTACTTTACTCATCACATGCTATAAACCAAGATTGCTTCTTGAGGAAAGAGCGTGGGAAAATAAACAGAACATTCCCCAAACCTCTGCATTTGAGTTTCTAGGCTGTGGAAGGAACACACTAAGAACTGAGAGCCCTGTACCCTGTGTTGGAAGGGTAAGAACCAGAAATAAAATAGTGCAGAACTGGTTAACTGGAAAGTATAAAATACAAAAGGGAGATCACACTGGGCAAACTGAAGCACAGAATTCCATCCGAAAGGACCCTTCTCACTGTTGTATGTCTGACAAAACTTCACTCAAGCCTGTATTTTGAAGAATTTGGAATTAACTCCTTAGTTTCTCTCTTCCAACCATTCAATTATTTCTGTGTTTCACACACGGATGTTGTGTTTAAAAGGAAGATACTTAAAAATTCTTTTTAAAAGAATTTAAATTCAAATTCTAGTTCTAAATTAGCTAGCTAATATGAACTGAACAAAAGGCCTATGCTTCCCTTTGTTAGTTACCACTGTCTAGTAGGGAGGAATCCCTGGGGCAAGCTGAAAACAGCCTCTCTCAAGCACATCACATAACAAAGAGACTGCCCTAAAGCCAAGGCAAGAGCAGCAGGAAAGCAAGAACATGAAAACATTCTTTCCATGGGCTGCAAGGCTGTACAGGTTATCCTTTTGGCCCCTTTAGGGAATAAATTTAAGATTCCACCTCAGCTCATCCATAGGAATGCCTGTCACATTACATTATACTTAGGCCTCAAACTCTCAGGTGCAGACTCTGGCGCCACAGTTATGAACCTTTCACATGCAATCACTGTTTTAAAAAAAATTTAAATTCACCACATTTACTCACTCATATTTTATCTATAACCAAAAAACCTACAGCTGATATTTTATCAATAACCAAAAAACTAAATTTGCTGTGGCTATCCACCATTTAATGACTGGAAAGTCAGAGTAACTTTTCATATAAATCATGACAAATATTTTACGTTACACCTACTGATTCTGGGAACCCCAAAGTATCCAAATTGGGATACTTTATGAGGGGAAAAGGGGCAGGAAGAGGAAAAAAAACCACCACCAACAACAAAGGCATTTTCTGTAGCTTCCATCCGAACATCCCTGACAATCTTTCCTCCCCATGATAGCCAGGAGGGTTCTAAGAGGACAGAAAGCCCTCTTTCATGCCTTCTCCTGATAAATAGCAAACAGCTGGGGTAGACCAGCAGGAAAAGCCACAAATGTTCACTTCCCAGGTGACAGCTGTAAGTTTTGGCACAACACACAGTCAGCAGGACAATTGCTGTGTTTTTACCTTGTTGGGCCCAACACATTCCTGGAAGGCCTCCCCGATCTCAGCTTCGTTGCTGTAGGCGGCCGCGCAGTCGATGTGGCGATAGCCCACGCTGAGGGCGTGTTTCACTGCCGCCTTCACCTGCAACCAGAGACACAGGGGCCCATGCAGTCACTGAAAAGGGATGTGGCACTGGGGAAAAGTTAAAAAACACTAAGAGACTTAGTGAGGAACACCCCCCAAAAAACCACAGGCCTGCATAAGGTCATGAGATTCAAACAGGAGGATCTGGGGTCTCTGTGGCACAGTCCTTAGGGGGGAAGAGCTAACTGCTGGCAGACGCTCCAAGAGGAACAAGAAAATGGATCATGCACACAGGGCCAGCATGCAAGAATGCACCAGATAGAACAAATCCCTACTCTTCACTATAGCTGTCACACTTTTCTTAAATATAAAATGAGCTATAAGAACCAGTTTTCAAATAAGTCATGGCTTAGGAAGACAAACTTTCTGACCTGAGTGACAAATCAATGTCAGTCAAACCTGAAATATATTTCCTCTCACCCAGTAAAGAAAGAGCCTGGCTTCTAACTCCAGAATCACCAGTTTGGGTTGGGTTCAGCCACTCACACTTAATTACCAAGACAATGCTCTTTTATGGAACATTTTTATTTCTTGTCTCATGATTGCACAACAGTGAAAGTCATACTGCTGAGATACTCCTGATGATGCTTACAACTTTACATTTTGCTTTCCACATTGCTGACAATGAAGGTGTTGCCAACAGCAACACATCCCTTGCTCCATATTGTCACACAAAAGCCAGAACAGTTTTTGGGAACCAAGGCACTTTACTTCAAATCTGTATCTGCTTTTGGAAGCTCTAATGAAGCACAAGCACCAAGTATCTTCACATGTGGGCCTCAGATATGGAGTAAGTCTAGAAACCAGAAGGAAACACAGAATGGCATCTTTGTGAGGACTCATAAGGAGCATTTGAATAAAGATTTTCTAGAAATTATTGTGCAAGAATGAAGAATTACTACAGTTGCCAGTGTAGTCACCCTCTCCCGTTAGGCTGATGACCATTTAGTAAAATCTGTTTCATTTAACTTCCAGTGGACAGTAAGCACACATTCTCTCTTACATCTGTCCATCTGAAGTACTACAGAAAGAATAATACAACCCCATCTGCACAGGGATTTCTATACATTGCCCCTCACTGACTTGTCTCCAAGACTATAGGAGACTGTAAATTACTCTGTGTATAAGGCTTGATGCAATAGGGCAATAAGTGTTTATTGAGATCACACTTCTCTCGTCATGAGATTAAAAAATATGTCCACAAAGGCTAGAGGGAAATTGATTTCCTTCAACTTAATCAAAGTACCAGCATTTCCAAATTTAAAGCTGACAAAATTAGTAATACCAAGCAAAGGCGTGTACAGATGCTACAGAAAGGCAATGGGAAATCAAATGTGAGATCATCTCTCTCCTACTGGTGGATTTCGTTTGTTTTTCTTGTCAAGAAGTGCAGTAAAAGCAGACACAGGATATTCTGACTGCATTCTTTGGCATTTTGAGAGGAAAACTGGAATGTAGCTCAGTTTCCCTTAGCCAGGATGACAAAGCACTTCTATTCCAGCAGTGAACTCTTCCTTTCTCTAGCAGGATGGTACTTACAGTCCTTGTTTCACCTGACAAAGACATTTCTCAGGTCACTACGAAGTCAAGGGAAGAGTAATTCTGAAATCACTTGAGACATAGTAAAGGCCTTTAAGACTCAATATCTATCCTCCAAAAAGGTGAGAGTTGTGGAGAGGGACAGGAAAGGGAAAACAGCAATGTTCTATGTCTGGAACCCCCTATTTCCTATCAGATTATATAATTATATTATTAAAAGTATCAGATTAATACTTTTTTTAATCAAACAGGCACAAAGTTTACCATAAATGAAAGCAGGCACCACTCACAGAAAACCAGAGATAAAGCACTCCTAACATGTCTCTGCAAAGTGATCAACAAGAGGCTGTATTTCTTTATCAGCATGTTTTGAGAAATTGCTAGCACTGAAAAACTGGGACTGGTAAATTTAAATAAGGTTCGGATCTGAGAAAAAAAAATCTGTATTTGTGTAAACTACTCTCAGCCTACTAAGACATTCCAATGTGAACTGAGAGCTCCTGTTCCACACAAAAAGAAAACAATCAAGAGGAAATGTGGGGGAAAAAAAAAAAGGCATTTTTGGAGGGGAAAATAACATATAGATGTAAGTTTAAGAAAAGTACTTTTTTTAAACAGGAAGTTCTGTATTTTTGAGATTAACTTCAGACAGGTACATACATTTCATGGTACGGGACAGAGGAAAATAACACAACAAAAGCAGTTGAAGATTTATATGCCTCTGGATATTTGGTGTTGTGAAGTAACAACAGCCAAAGGATCCTTCAAACTTTCCATATATTTTTTAGTTTAGCCTGTCAATACTGCTAGGAAAGGACCAATTAGTGAGTTCACTTTGCATTAGGCCAGTTGAGTCACACAGCTCGAGTGTGACTCACCAAAACCATCCCCACAGAACTAAAAAGTTAGGTCTAACTAAAAGTAGGTCTAAAAGGATCTTGAGACATCTTCCAGTCTATCCTCATGGCCCACAGCTGGGCCGAGTAAATCCAGACCACTCCTACACACATTTGTCATAGCCCCTCTTACGACAGGCAGTCTATTCCAATGCTTTGCAATCTTTATGCTCAAAGTCTTTTAGATGACTCACAAAGATGGCCCTGATGCCACATCCCATTCCTCCCAGACATGATCCACAGCTCGCCCTTTGTGAGGGCTTTTTGCACATTTGCAAAGTGCCAGCACAGCTCCTCTGAAACCTCTCTTGACCACGTAACTGTAGGTGCTTCCACCTTTCATCACAACTCACCTTTCCCAAACTTGCATCACTGTTGCTGCTGCCTCATCAGCTGCTTCATGCCTTTCTTGAAATGGTTTGCCCCAAAACAGACACAGGTATTGCAGTTGGTGCCTTACTCTCCTTCACTTTATAGCAAAGTTCAAGGAACTACACTCCCATTTAAACATCCTAGTAAGGGACTTGGCCTTGCCACCCACCCTCCTTTGGTTTTGAAGATGGATGAACACAATATCAGTGGCAGATTCAGAAACAGAATCTGTAAGTTCCAATTAATTATAATATCCATTACTAGATTTCCAGCTCTTCAATTTGCCTCTCACAAGGTTAATAAACTAACAAGCCATCTTTATACTTCCAGGCAACACAGAGTTCAAGTGACCCAGGAGCCTCTCATGCACAGCCCCAAGCCATTATGAAGAGATTTGCACTCCAACAATTCAATACTACTGGGAAAGAAAAGGCTCTGACAAGCCTCCCCTCCTTCCTGCAAGGTTGACACATTTTAGCAGTCCAAGCACTTTTGCTGACAGGAAATAGGAAAAAACCCAGATAATCAGTCCATGTGATATTCAGATGCACTATGACCAGAACCCAAGTGTTGCTATATCACAGTTTCTAAATATTGCACTAAAATTTGCTGAAAAGGAACTTACACCACCAGATACATAATGCTAGCTTAACAGTTGGTGTTCCCTAAAATAAAGGGGATTGCCTCTTATCCTTCAAATGTTGAATTAAAGTCTCTTCCTTAACAGTAGTGAATTTTTTTGTGCTCATAACCAGGATTCTCTGTATTGTCTAACAAACTTCAAGAACTAAACATTCTCCCCCGAAGCTGCAATCCTGTCACAAGACACCCTGTCTGACTGGTTTTCTGAGGTCCACACTTCCTCTTCAGCTTTTCCAAGGTTTCACACAGAAATACAACTTCCCCAAGCCCTGTCTCTCCCTCTCCCACAGAACCAGCCTCTGTCACTGCAGGTTAGGCTGCTCATCAGGTGGGGATCAATCCTCCAAGTTGAAAGCATGGCTCACTTGAGAGAAGAGAACAAAGCATTAAAGGATTATAGATAATCCAGCTGCAATATCAAAAAGCCATGCTACTGATACTCTTGATGCTCCTGTCTGAATGGATTTCGCTTTGAACTCATTCATGCTGCCAGTTCATAAACATCTGTACTGTGCTCCCTTCCATTCAATAGCCCTCCGTCATATTCCTATGGAAACACGCAAAACAAATTTCTCTTCTAGCATTTGATCATGCAAAACACAAAACATCCTATTATTTTATATGGCATCAATCCTATAAAATCCTATAGTCTTTCAACAAGGATTTAGATCCAATTATTTTCCCCCTATGAATATCTAGGAAATTAGGGCTGCAATGACACCTTTGTACTGGACTGCTAAGATATGTCTACAAGGTCAAGGCTCGTTTACAATCAGGAACAGTAACAGCAGTAATAAAGAAATTACTCAAGCTTGGCAAGGGAAAGAATTACAACCTGCAAAATATTTACCCGAAATAATTTAAAAGCCATCCATTTCCACACTTGCTTCTAATGCAGCCCTTGAACAAAAGAGCTTTTGATAAATAGCTTCTACTTGGGAAACAGCTAAACCAAATTTAATCAATGCTAATTCTTCTGTGTCTCTGGGTTTTTGGCCCCTAGTCTTTAATTCATAATAGCAATTATTATCCCTGAACTACATCATGTCCTTTTAAGGGTAAATCATCTGGACACTGCCAAATTGCTGCTATGCCCCTGAATTTTCAAAAGTGATAAGCAGAAATTCATTTATTCCATAGGAATAGCAGCAACTTTTGTAGCTTTTCTGGCCCTTTTCACTGCACTTCCTAGATTTTGCCTTCAATACATTCTACAAGGAAATCTTTGAAGACAGCAGATACTCCAAAGAAGTGACTCCCAATGACTTCCGAGGAAACCCAGAGAATATGGCTGGATCCTGTGTGGGGTTCAGCTGCCAGCAGCACTGCTGATTCTGGCAAAATCCAACTGAATTATGTTTAAATTATGCACAAACAGGATCTGTCCCAGTTCCTTTCTAAGGCCACACATTTCTCAGAACAATTAGTTCACAGAATGAACAACACATTCATATTTTGTTTGTTTAGTTTCAGACATTTGTTTTAGACAAAGCACATTTAACTGCTTTGAGTGCACAGAAATTCATCCATTAAGTTTGTGCATGTTAATAAACTTAATTCAGCTGTCATTTGATGTTTTAAGCGGCAAAGCTGCACATTCACTCTTTTCCTCATTTGAGAGGTTGACTGAGCTCTCAAGCCAACTCAGCTTCCACATTAGTACAACTTCTATTCCCAGTAGATCCACTGTCCTGACAGCTGTTTGGACAGGAAAACCCACAGTAAAATGGCTCTGAATAGATTTAATTTTCATAGCTTGTTTCCCACCTTTTCCTCTAGCTGGCACAACGGAATAGCACGTCTTGAGAAGGGTTTTAACTTTCCCTCTCAGTCATGAGCACAATGTCATCCAACATACTCCAAAAATCATCATGAAGCTCACTCAAGAGTAGCAGTGAGACATCCATTTACTGCACAGACATGCAGTGGTGTGCATAATCCAGAGTAGCCCCATCCCTGGAAATGTTCACGGCCAGGGTGGATTGACCTCTGAGCAACCTGGTCTAGTGGACGGGTGTCCCTGCCCACAGCAGGGAGTTGGAACTAGATGGTCTTTGAGGTCTCTTCCAACCCAAACCATCCTGTGATTCCACAATTCTTTTAATACCAGCTAGGAATTCCACCAAGCAGTGGACACTGCCTTTCACAGGAAGTACATACAATTTCTTCCCAAAAAAATGTATCTTTTAACTAAATGAAAGAGAAAGGAAAAGACAGACAAGGGGGAGAAGCATTACAGTTAACAGGCACACCACAGAGCACGCAAACATTCCCACAGACTGTTTGTAGTAACACAAAGAATTGTTTCCAAGTGTGGTGTTTGCCAATTCACTGCATTCAGAAGCAGAGTGAGTGTCTAATGATACATGAGTCGTCTTATTCTAAAAGCAGGCTGACCCAAGCAAGTTCTTTGTTTTCCTGCTAACCATTGGCTGGCTGCTAGAGCAGGACTTAGTACAAGAACAACTTGAGTTTCTGCCTTCCAAAATATTGTTTTCTGCTGAGTCATCAGCCTAAGCCAGAGGGGTGTCTGGTCAGACTGGCAGCCTGAGGACTTACCAGTGGAAGAGTCCGGCACCATATTATAGAAACAACATTCATTGGTCTCTTTGTGGATTTATGTCCCAGAGCACCACTGCCTGAGGCCAGGGTTAACAAGTCTGAAGGGATCTTCCTTTCTGGAAGGATCTGCTGTCTTTGTGCCTTAAGGCCTTAGTCATGCAAATACACACATACATACATTAACTTCAGTGGACTCAAGATTAGAACAACTCAAGCAAAGGATCCAGGCCTCAGATCTGGGATCTTCAAAAAAGGTTCACAAACAAACATACTTGTTGAGAGCACGATATCCTATTTTTCCCTGCTTACTTGGCCACGGTCACTTTTCCAAGTTCCCAGTCCCATGAGAGGCATCTTCTGCCCAGTGTGGAGTGTAACGAAGTCGCATGTTGCAGGCATTTTTGCCTAGAGAATAAAAAGAACAAACAGTTTTGCAGCAATTCTTTAAGTTGCAATAAGTTACTTTTTCTGCTCACAATAACAAAGTTTTTTTATCAAAAAGGAAGGGCTTACAGCGTGTCCCAACATCCTCACAACCTATGTTTCTGCTCAAACAGTTAAAAAGAAACTGCATTCAGGATGAGCTCCAAAGCTGATTAGCTGATTTCAGTTACTTCCCAAGCTCTGCTGCATCCACAATCATTACTGTTATTTGTTAAAAAAAAACCAACAAAAATAACCAAGAATAGAAGCACGCAACATTGGTTGAATATCTGACTATGTAGGAGGAATGGATGTTTTCAAAGTAGAGCATTCACACAGCATACTATCCCAAAATAGGTTTGCCTTCTCAGTGTTGTAATTTTCCTCACATAATTAGGTCCCTGATGGATGGATATGTTCACACAGAGTTTATGTTTTCAATTTCTTGCTTAACTTTTCAAGCCAAACTTTTGTAGATTTAACAGCAGACACCAAACAGCACACTTGTTTTTCAGAGAGACATAGAAGAGCGGTTGGAATGATCCTGACTTGAAGGCCATTGTACACTAAGGAGCTGGGAATCCCTGTAACAGTTAACCTGAGTAGGTCCAGGCTTGTCTTGTGCTGCACTTCATGCACAGCCTCCTGCTGTGGGATGCACAAGCTGCAGGATAAGCTCAGCAGTGACCTATAACAGGGGAGTCTGCAGGCAGCTCGCACTTGGTACCTGCAATTATGCCACCTACACGTTCTTGCCTTTATCTAAAAAAGCAGGAAGTTCTCCTGCAAGCATCCTTTCTGTTTGACAGCAAAAGTGATGAATAGAGGTGTTTTCTTGTAAAAAAAGTCCCTAACAGTTCAAGTGACCAAAAGAAGGTAACCCCTGCTTCGGACAGGGTCTGCACACTGTGCTGCGTGAGCTCTGCTCAATGCTGCACAACTTGGGGCTCTCAGCACCTGAAGGGATGCACAATTATCGACACTGTCCTCTTTCTTTAAAGGGTTAGCTCTAAAAAACAGCATTTGATATGATACTTCAGAGTTTGAGTGCCTTTCTTATCAGGATTGTAATGGCCCAGCACCTCCCGGTGCAAGAATATAATTACACCAAACTAATAGCCCTGTATCTGCACGGAGCTAAGTCCAGCTATTGGTGCTGAAGACAATCACTGGTGAACCAAACTGCAGGTGTACACCTGTTTTATTGGGGTAGGAGGTCAGAGAAGGCAGAATGACAGTGCCAACAGTATTCTCTTCTCCTCTGAGCTTGCATAGCCATTTTGTAGCCAGCTACATGCAAGTGGGTGCTGTTTACCTGAATTTAGGTACCTAAATAAAGATGTCTTCTTACATAATGCAACACAACTAAAAACTTCAGGCTTTTTGATTCACTTTGGCCTATAATACAAATAAGATACCAACCATATGCTTTACACAACCATGTTATGCAATCATCTTAAAGGTAAGAGTTCAGCCCAGAAGACAAGGTACATGTTTAATCAATAACTACCATCAGCACGTTTTTTAAGGACCATCTTGTTTCATGTAATATTGCATATTAACACTGCAGAAAAATTTGAACTATAGCCTCTGGAAGAATGGAACACATCAGAATGGCAGACACTGGAAAAAAAATACATTAATTAATACTTTCCACTCAGATTCTTCCCTAAAATAGGGGATTTAGGAAAACCACATTTATGATGCTAGCCATAATTATTCAGTTCATTAAAATGCTGGAAGCCTCTTCTTAGAAGGGCAGAGACAAAAACAAACATAAAAGCAAACTAATTCTGGACAAGTAAGATGTGGTTATGGCTTAACATCACCAACCTACTACCACATTCACATAAAAGAATTAAAGCTCAGAGTAATTCAAGGACAGTGTAAGCCTGGGAGGATGCATC
>QWTY01053412.1:3611-17357 GCA_008033365.1 Pseudorectes ferrugineus | reverse complement strand
TCCCAGAATCGTAGTACTGGAATTGACTCTGACAGTTGATTTCAGTGAAGGGTGGCTGGAAACCTTCAGGGCAGCTCAGCGTCACCTTCTCATCCTTCTTGTAATACTCCTGGTCTGGTGCCAGCTGGAGTCTGGAGTCCCACAGGGGCCTTTGGCACATTTCTGTCAGAGGTGAAAGTGGGTGTTATTTGGGCTGGAGGTGATGAGATGGGGTAGGGGTGGGTGGTGGGAGACAAATCCCCAGCAACCCCTCCAGCCAGTGAAGGGGGAGAAGGAAGCTGACACGTCCATCTGCTGGGATGTGACCTGAGGGCAAGGCTTGTTGGGAGGGGGCTTTCCTTATGCATGGAAATTTTGAAGGACCACTCATCCATGAACGTCCCCTATCCATCCACTTCTGTCCGTGGTCGTTCCTATCCACCTCCCACAGCCCAAAGCAGGGATGTTCCCATGTTATCTCTCCCTGCCCATCTCTCCTGAGCACTGCCATGCCCACAGTGAGCACAGCTCTGTCCCTGCATGGGACAGCTCTGCATCCCCATCCCCTGATGGACGGCATTGCTCCTCCCCCAGGTCCTTCCCATACAGCCTCCTGTCCCAATGCCAAGGGCTGAGCCAGCCCTGCACCATCTGGGCTCCCTTCATTCCCCTCTGCTCCAGCTCCTGCAAGTGCAGGAGATGTCCCCCAGGTCCCTTATCCATGGGCCAGCAGGGGACCAAGCAGACATGTGCACTCCAGGGTGGCACCTGGACGCACAGCAAAGATAATGGAACCTCCATGGGCACCCGGTGGCCTCAGATCCTGCCCCAGGCCCGGGCACCTGGCTGGGAGCCCCAGACTTGGCCTGCTCAGGAACCACTGCAGGAGCTTTCAGCTTGCCCAGCTGGTCTGTTGTCTCCTGGCTGGGTTGTCCTCTTCAGCAGTTTGCACAGGCACCACAGCCCCAAGCACGGTGATGGTAGAGGGGGGACACAGGAGAGCTGCTGCAGCCTCACTTACCCATACACAGCATGGCCCCCTCAATGCGTGTCCAGGCGCCTGTGCTGTTCCTGCCCCACCAGGCATCTCCATAGACTGGTCCTCCAGAACCCACTCTCTGCAGTTCCTTTGTACATTTGACCTCAGGGAAGGAAAGCTCGAGACCTTCAGGACAGGTCAGTGTCAGTTCTTCATTCTGTGGGTATTCACTTTCGTCTTCTGAAAACCGAAGTCTTGTATCCCAGTGAGGTTTTGGGCATTTTGCTGTCAGGGAGAAAGTGTGAGAGTCCTTCTCAGACAGGCAATGCTCAGGCAGGAGAGGGACCAAGGCTTTTCCATGATTAACTGTGGTTGATATCGGCATTCAACACCATGAGGAAACCAAAGGGCCTCCAAGAGCAGAAAAAGAGCATGTGCCTGGGCAAGGAGGTGATACAGGACACGGGGAGAGAGGTGAACTGAGGGGCAGGATCTGTCCCCCTCCAACTTTCCCATGACATACAACTCAGGAATAGATTGGGAGGAGATGTAGGGACAGAGAAAACCTGTCCCACACTGAAGGCTTCTAACCCTCTCCATCTTGGAGACTGCTCCCAACTGGGACCTGACTCTGAGCTGTGCCCAAGGTGTCTCACAGACACGGCAGGATGTCCAGGTCCCCTCCACAGCGAGAAGTGCATGTAGCAGGGGAGACCTACTGGTCCCCAACTTACCCATGGTGCAGGTCAGGTTCTCTGCCAACCTCTGCCACGATCCCCAAACGTTCTTCACCTCCCAAGTACCCTTCCATCTTGGAGCACATCTGATCACAGCAAGGGGAGGAGTGTTGTTCATAAAGCAGCTCAGTGTCACCTCTTCTCTGACCCAGTAAAAACTCTGGTTTGGCCTAAACTGGAGCTGTGAGTCCCACTGGGGCTGCTGGCATCTCCCTGCACAGAGGAGAGGAGAAGGAGCACATGTAAGCAGGATGGGAAGAGGTCTGCTGGGATACCTCTTGCTCTGATTTTGACAGGGTCCATCTCCTTTGGTTACCACATTCAACTCCAAATCCCTCTCTTGCAGCCTAGAACAGAGTAATTGGTGGCAGCAGACACCATCTATGAGCAGTCCCATCCATGCCTACTACAGACTTGCAGGCTTCCCCACTCAGGCTCCGTTTGGATAAGGCTGAGCAGGGACTGAATTCCTCCCCAGTCTTCATACAGAGTTCCTTCCCCTCCCACCACCTTGTCCATATGCCCAGTCACTGTTTGAAGGCACAGGGCTTACAGTAGCCCCCAGTGCAGGGACCCTTGTTCCTGCCTTTGAAACCCTCCCAGGAGCACAGACCCCGGCAGGTGCCCGCAGCAAGGTGCTGAGACAAAAAGAGCATCGTCACTGCCAGGACATGGGGGAAAGCCAAGGCACCCAGGTCTGCCATTCCTGCACTGTCACGTGCATGACCAGGTCACGGAGGGTCTGTCACCAGCTCAGGACCCTGAGTCAGGGTGGTGCAGGGCTGTGCTTACCTTTGCAGATGGCAGTCTCGTTCCACAGGGTCTGGGCCCCTCTGGAAATGCATCGGATCTGTGGCACGGATGGCACAGACTCCCCAGCACAGCTGAGCTGCACCACTTCGTTCAAGGCATAGCTGCTCCTCCTCGGGTTAACCTGCAGTTTGGGGTCCCATCTGGGAGCCTTACATCTTCCTGGGTGCAAAGGCCAGGAGGGAGAGCCTGAGGGTCACCAGGCTCTGGCAGTGTCCTCGGGGGTAAGGGTGTTCCCTCCAGAGGGGTGCCAGTCCCCCTCTCTTCAGAGAGGTGGCAGAGATGGCACCTCCCAGGATGAGCCCCAGCCCCCGGGTGCTTTATCCCTCCTCACGCCCTCAGGGGCAGCGCAGGAGGGTTATCCACAGGCCCTCCTGCCCACCTGCCACTCCCACCCCAGCCAGAGGGATCCAACAGCCTGGGGGATGCTGCTCTCTCCCACAAATACAGGGGCTGTGGGAGTGCACCAGACCCTCTGCTGGCACCACTCATCTGCATTCCTGTCATTCTGCTGGACACGATCTGCTCACACCCACACGCACACTTGTTTGCAGCAAAATCCCACTCAAGTTGCCACTTTGCTTTTGGTCTGGATGTTACACTTTTTGTTTCCTCTTCTCCGTCCCTCTCTCAAAATATCTCCTGTCTCCTAGAGCAGCTACCTCCCGTCCCATATTCCTCCCATCCCCACCCAAGACGAGCGACACCCCCTCATGTGAGCTGGCAGAAGGAGCTCGACAGGGACTGCACGTAGGTATTTCACCAGCTGCACATTCGGTTGTGTTTGCAACACGTAGATTGGGCAATTGATCGAAGTAAATGTTCTTATTCGTTTTCATTAACTTCTAGACAGGAGTGCTGCTGGCTCTCTGCATGGCCCTAATTTGGGTCTCTGCCCTCTGATCAGATCCCACTTTTCACGTAATAAGAATGGTAACTCTCTATGAGTGTTCCTCTATCCAACAAATTCAGCTGTAGCTACCCAAACTTTATCCAAGGTTACCAGGGTGCAGCCAGGCAGGCACAGTGAGTTTGCACTGCTTACTACAACACCCAGGTGGCATCAGGACTGCCCAGGAAAGCAGGAGTGCTCTGCACACCCCATGCAGTTGTGGACGACAACAGCTGCACCACCCCAGACAGAGTGAAGCCCCTGACAAATAAATGGGAAAAAATACCCCCAGATTGGCAAATTGAGCAGCAAGTATTTCAGGCAGGTGAGAGCTACTCATGAAAGCATGAAAAACAAAAGTGTTTTAATTTGCATTTCAGGGCCCCAAATTGTGCCTGTACAAAGATTATTCATTGATGGGAGGGGTATTTTCGATCCTGGAGTCACCACAGAAATGTGAACAATTGTTGCTTGAAAAGAGTCGTGTGGGGCCTGGCCTGAAGCAAGAAGCAGTTTGAGGGGATGGAAACCCTCCAGGGGAGGCAGCCTTAGGAGCTGAGGGGGCTGTGAGTGCTCACAAGCATGGCTGGCGTCTCCCACATTGCCCCACTCTTGACCTCATCATTTTTCCTTTTGTAACTGTTCCACACCTCCTAATAGCTGTGAGCGTCCCCACAGCACACAAACCCCACTGGCAGCACCACACATGGCAACCTGCCGGGCAGGAAACCAGGAGGGAGAGAGAAATTCTCCTTTTCAGGCACTCTGCTGACACAGGTGCAGATTTCAAGAGGTATCTGGGACAGCATCTTTCCACAAACACGGGTGCTCTGCTGGCAAGGGTGACAGCAGCTGCACAACACAGCTCTGCCTTGCTTCCAGCTCCCCCTGAGTCTTTTCATATAGCAAAGCACTTGCTGCTATATGTGAATGAACCTCTCTAGACGTACCAGGCTTCCTTGCAGAGGCCGGGGGTAACTCTGTGTTTGAAAAAGCCACATCCCATGGTTGCTGGTTTAGAGGTGCAATACAATGCAGACTTACTGTAGCACAAATGAGAGCTAGTCTTTGTTTGAAGTCTATAGTTTTTTTCTTTTACTAAAAGGTGCAACTCCTGCACAACTGAAATTAGGCATATTTAGTATTGTACTAACTATTGTTTACAGGCACTTAGGACTCATTCAGTCTTTCATAAAAGCATAGAATGGCTTGGGCTGGAAGGCTCCCAAGGAAGATCATTTAGCTCCAGCCCCCCTGCCATGCACAGGGGCACCTTCCTCTACACCAGTTTGTCCAAAGCCCTATCCAGTCTGGCCTTGAACACTTCCAGGGATGGGGCATCCACAGCTTCCCTGGGCATCCTGTGCCAGTGGACATCAGTATACTGACTGCAACACTTTGAGTGTGACCATCCAGCTAACTCCTCGCCCACCGAGTGGTCCATCCATCAAATCCACACCTTCACCGTTTGGAGACAAGGATGTCATGCAGGACAGTGTCAAATGCCTTGCACGCTCCAAGTGGATGATGTCAGTCACTCCTCCCTTTTCCACCAATGCTGTCACTCCACCATAGAAGGCCGACAAATTTCTCAGATATGATTTGCTCTTTGTGAAGCCATCACCAATCATTTCCATGTGCCTTAGAACAGTTTCCAGCAGGAACTGCTCCATGACCTTGCCAGGCACCAACGAGAGACTGACTGGCCTGTAGTTCCCTGGGTCTCCCTCATTTCCCTTTTTTAAAAGGGGGGTTTTGCTTCTCCTTTTACAGTCAGTGGGAGCTTTACTGGAAGTTCCCTGCTACAGCTTCTCAAATATAATGGGTAGTGTCTTTGCCTCTTCCTCCACCCTCAGGACCCACACATGCATCTCATCAGGTCCCATGAATTAGTGCACCTTCAGGTACCTCAGATGGTCTCAAACCTGGTCTTTTCCTACAGCGGGCTGGTCTTCATTCTGCCAGTCCCTGCATTTTCCCCCTGCAACTCGGGTTACTTTCCCTTGGCTCTGGGCACAAGAAAATAGGTGCTGTGTAAGACTCCTGGGCTGGAATCAGGCGTGAAAGGACTGCATGAACTGAGCTGGCATAACAGCCACACATTTCTGACTAGGCTGTCCACCTTCACCAGGACTCCAGTGAATCATGTCTCAGACCTGGGCACTTATCAGACTTAATCCTTTGCCAGGAACATCAGCCTCTCCTCTGTTGTCTTTGTTTCAGGTGAAAAGGCCTCCACAGAGGTGCAGACTTGCTCCAGGGTTTCCTCAGTGTTCCTGTCAGTGTCTGCCGACCTGTAATGGTGGGATGCTGATGGGATGCAGCGTGGTTTCCAGTGTAGCCTCAGGCAAGGGTAGACACGTGGAATGTGCTTCTGCAAAGACCACACGTGTGCCAGCAGTGTGTCAGTGGCCACATCTGCCCTTTGGACACAAAGACTACACGGGAGAGCAGTCCTGCCAGCAAACCCTCCTGCTCACTCCTTGCTCCTCCTCTGCCCACAGGGCCCCTTGCAAGCACCAGGGACATTCCTGTCCTCTGCCACTCATCATTTCCTTCCCAAGGTCTCTGAGCTGTGTTTGATGCCATGTGCTTGCTGAGAGGAGCTAAGAAAAGCAACCACTGCTTCCACAGAGAAAACCACTGTTTTTCCAGATGCATTGGAGAGTTGCACTGAGAGCCACTGAGAACACAAACACGGGTCTTAGAGCATCTCTCTGAATTTGGGAATGGAAGTGATCATTTGGCCCCACTTTTTCAATTCCCCACGGGCTCCCCTGTGCCCTTTGACCTGCCAGATGTGCCCCTGTTGTGCTCAGGTATGGGGCAGACAGAGGCTGATACAGCACCCAGACCCAAGCTGGGCATGGACTGTGCTGAGCAGAGCCCAGGAGCTGGGTGGGAGAGATCAGAAAAGGCAGGCAGGGTCCACAGCTCATTCCCATACTCAAAGAAGCCAGTGACTGGAGAGTACCACTACAGGGGAATGCACCAGCATCAGAAATTATCCTAGGAATTTACCCTGTCTGACAGAGGGATGGGCATGGCAAAACAAGCTTGATTGCCTTGCAGGGGGCAGTGTACACCAGCAGGGCAGCCTGAGGGACTGCCAAAGCCTATTTACCTCCTGCACACAGAGCACCCTGCCAGCAGTGCCCAAACATGACAGCTCCTCCAGGGTTTCCCTCCTGCTCACATTCCTGTGGCTGCAGGGGAGCTGAACCCCTGCCACAGCACTGACACCATCTGCATCCAGGCATCTACAGCCACTCAGAGTCCCTCCTGGTGGCATTTCTGATGATTGTTTGAGGGTAAAGCCTAGAAAGCTCTGCTTCCCTGCAGAATGGGGAAGAGAAGACACTTTCAGTCCATGCCTGTTTTCGTCTCAAGAACATTGCTGATTACAATCCAACTCGGCCTCACATCTCCAGTAAGTCCAAGCCTGTCAGGCATGTGATTAGCACTTGGGGCTCATTGGGAGAAACTAATCCATGACTGCTGGGTGCAGTCAGGATGCACAGGCTGGGAGGGACACCTCTGTCCTCACCCTCCTTACACTGCTTTCCAAATCATTCCGTAAAAATTGCCACGGGAAAAGGGCACCTTGGAGCAAAGGAGCCTGTGCTCTAAGCCAGGGTGGCTGTTTGAGTGCTTTGGAGGTGTCCATGGGAAGCTGTTAAGGGACCTCCACTGGAGAGATGGAGCTCACCACTTGTGCAAAGCAGCAGGATGTATGTGGGGGGCCGGCACACTGATGGAGAAAGGAGAGTGCTCAGACAGGAATGGGAAAGAAACACTCAGCTTCCAGCCCTGTAGGGATTAACAGCAGCTGTGAGAGTAATGGAACAGTCCTCAGACACTGTTTTTTACCCTTCACAGTAGTATGCAGAGAGCCGCCCACAGGCTCTCCGCCCCAGCTAGAGGAAGGAGGCTGAGTCAAGAGAAATTTCAGCAAGGAAAATATGGTGTAGATGTGACCAAATAGGCACCTTTTGTAACGTGCAATGTGTGCTCACTGTGAAATGGGAAATGCTGAATGCCTAACACAGGAGTGGTGACAAAAGGTTGGTCTATTTGCCTCCTAAAGGCAGATATTTACTGTTTTGGTTTTTTTCCTAGTTGATGCTATTAAATTAATACCCTTCTTGCTGATATTGTTTATTACCCATGAATATAGAAAGCCTTTAACAGAAATATCTGGACTGCCTGTCCCTGCGGCAAGGAGTTCTGAGCCTGGCAGGCTAAACAAAGCCCCAGCATGGGCCAGAAGGGGAGGGTCAGGAGAAACAAGAAATAGCTATGCTGATAATTCAGGTCAGGCTCCTGGGTTCAGCCCTTTGCTTAGCAGCAGAAGGTGTCCTTTCTTACATTGTATTATCTCACACACAAAGAATAAAGGACAAGGTGAAACCTAAGAAGCAGCAGGCAAAGTTCAACCCTTTTGTCCAGGCAGCTCAGCAGCAGAGAGAGGTGACAGCACTGCAGTCTTGCTGTGTCTGATGCCATGTGCTTGCTGAGAGGAGCTAAGAAAAGCAATCACTCTTTCCACCAGGGAAAGAGTGTTGTCTTGCAGGGCACTGAGAACACAAACATGGGTCTTAGAGCATCTCTGTGCTCCTCACTAGCAACCAAACTGCTGAGTGGGTCTTTAAGAGTGATGGAAAAGGAGCAGACAGACCTTGGGGATGCTCTGCTTGGGAGTCATGGCAGGGAAAGGGGGTGGCAAAGCAGGTCACTGAACAAGGCATTGTGGCAAGAGCCGGGAAATGGTGGCACTCTAACCTCTACTGGTCCACCAGATGCTAAAGACATCTGACAGATGTCTAAAAACAGGAGGCAAAATCCTTGTTCCCTGAATCTGTGCTCTGGTGATGGGAAGTGGAAGCGTGGTGGAGCACACAGTTCACCACCCCTAGGGCGTCAAGCCCAAGGCACTCCTCTGCAGTGCCTCTTAGCATTCATGTTCCCCACAGGATCTACTCCAGGCATAGTTTGGAATTTGACTGACACAAAACCTTTCAGATTGGGTGTGGCTTAGTTTTAGCTACCACCCTCCCACCCCCTTGTCACTGCAGCTGTGCTCCTCCTTAGAGCTTCTTGTCAGCTGCCACTAGATCACTACACAGTGTCGAGCAAGGCTGATGAAAAAGGGATCAGGGCCAGCTTTTATCACAGACCCTGCCTTTGCACATAAAACATGTCCTAGAAGCTTCTCCACCTGCCTTCCAGGTGCACTGGGGCTGTAAGGGGAGCAGAGTTTTGTACAGGTACGGCATTTCAGGGAGGAAAAATGCCCTGTGAGAGGAGCAGCACAGCAATACAATAAGGTGACAGCAGGACAACAACACAATGCACCCTGATCAGTGCACGCTGTCCCCGTGACAAGGTGAGCAGAGCAGCAATGCCAACCACACGTAACAACCACATCCTGTGCCTGTGGCTGGGTTGCTCTTCCCTGCACTGTTCTCTGTGGCACTGTGCACAATGGGTTGTACCCTGTATCTGCCAGGGGTGTGGGATGTGCTCAGGGATCCCACTCTATTGTTCCCTCTCTGTGTCCAACAGCTTTACCCTGCCCCACTGCCACAGTCAGCCCATTCCACCCTGGCAGGGATGTGAGGGACCCTCCTGCCTCACTCAGGCCATCTTCCTTGCCCTGTCCCTCTGCAAGAGAACAGGTGGGACCTCAGCAGAGGTGCTAGGATGGGATGAGCCCACGTGCTGAGGATGCAGGCAGGGCTGCTCACGCTGCTGGGCGTGGCCACCACATGTTTTTGTCTTGGTTCCTCTTTTCACAAACACCAAGGTGCAAACTCAGCAATATCATCTCTGTCACAGGCAGCCCCAGACTCCTCTGGGGATGGCTGGGTGACTGAGATCTGCGGAGTGTGACAAGGGTCTGCAGGCCTACAGGTCCCTGTTGCATCCCACTGTACATGACACAGATCCTGGTCTGAGTGTGCACCCTGAAAACAAACAGGAAAGCCCCACAACGCTTGACATGGTTGCACATGCTGGCCTGGGAGAACAGCTTCAGCAGGGATCTGGGCAACGGGAAGACACTCTGGGCAGGAGAATATCCTCTGTTGCAGTTTTAGCCCTTGTTTTTTGCGTGACAGTGTGCTGTGCTTACACTCTCTGCAACCACACGGTCACATTTTCCCTGGAAACGGAACACCTCTCACACAGTACAGACCCTAATGTCACTTCACATCAGCAATTAAAGTTTCTGATCCCACTCCCTGTATTCTGTCACGGCCACTAGATCAGCTGTTTTCTCTAGCCTGCATCCACCCAGACACAACACTGCAGTGGACTGGGATGATATGATTAGATGCTAGTTTAACGATTTTTATTATCTAGCTCCAAGCTTAACGATTTTTATCATCCAGCTCCAAGAAAATTAGTTCAGAGAAATACTCCAATTCACACAGATACAGAACAATGCAAGGTCACAGTCCCTGGACCCACAGCTCAATTGCTGGACAGTGCAGCGTCCTGGGAGGGCAGATAACATGTGAGCCTGTAAATTCCCACTGACTCTGCTGGCATCAAAGTGTGCAGCCAGTGTAGGAAGAGCCCAGAGGAACCCTGGGGATGCCCTGACCCTTCCAGCACCAAGGAAGCCCATTAAAGTGCAACCCCAGAATATTACAGCTCCTGCCCCCAGGGTCTCCTGGGCACGCAGGGGCTCAGCTCATGGCTCCCCACATCTCTGTTGGGCAGCAGTTCCCATCTCCTCTGTGGTGAGGACATGGCACCCTCACGCTGTGCAAGGACAGATGGACACCTTGCATTTCCAGCTCCGTGGAGGAACACTAAAGACCCTGCAGAGGCTTTCCCAGCACCCCAAGCTTTGCTGCCCTCCATCCCCAGACAGAGCTCCTCCTAACCACAACCCAGCTGGTGGACTTGGGCCCCAGCGTGGACATCAGACCTCTCTAACACAGCTGCTGTATCCTGCATGCCATGAAGGTGCCCAGCAGCTATGTGGCAGGAGCACCGTAAAACCTTCTCTTGGGGGCAGAGGAGGGAGCACTTCTTACCTCTTTCCTGCGGTTTTCCATGATTGTTGGCATTGGGTTTACCATGATTTTGTGCTGCCAGCAGAGGTGTGAGGAGCAGGAGAAACATCCATCGCAGGGCCATGTTTGCCTATGCTCCCAGGGCAGGATTGAGGTCTCAGCCACGCCAGCTGCCTCACTGCACGCCCGTCTGATTGTGAGAGGTGCAAGCACGGAAAGGAAACAGGCACGCAGAGAAATCACATATGGTGCAAGAGGCTTCCTCATTGGAGAGGGAAACTCCGGCAGTGTCAGCGCTGCCTTCTCTCTCTTTCAGCTCCATGACCCTTTTGCAATCTCGCTGTCTCCAATCGCTTGTCTGAAACCACAGTTTTTAGGTCTTCTGCAAGGAGCAGCTACTAACCACAGCTGGGTTGCCTCCTCTCCCAGCACAGATCTCAGAAGGACTTGTGAGGTGTTCTGGTTCGTGGCTGGGCTGTAGCAGGAAGATGTGGCTTCCATACTCACCCAGAAAGTCAAGCAGTGACTACATCAGGATGACCCTCACCTTGTTACTGCCTCAATAAGGAGTGTGATAAAATGGACTTCTGAAGGCCACAGATGATCTTAATTACCTGGCAGTGTGTGCCATGGATGGGAAAGCCAAGGTTTTCGCAGCAGTGCTTGGGTGCTCAGGACTGGGCTGAGAGCCAATGCTTGGGCAGAAGGTGACAAGAGCCCTGGAGGCCTCGAGCTCAAGTGCTGTGGCACATTGTGCTGTCAAAATGTGGTGGGAGCCGGAATGACCATGGAAGGGGTGGGAGGCCAGCACAGGCAGTGGGCAGTGGGGCAGAAAAGGGGCTGCTGGTGAGGCTGTCTGTGCAGCTGGAGGCTGATGGCACTGGCCACAGCAGCAGACCCAACCATCAGAGGTGGTCTAGGCCAGGAGCTGATGACTTTGTGCTTCCTCAGCCACCCTGCTGGATGTGCTTGGCCTGCATCCCAGCTGAAACACACAACTAGGAGAAAAACAAGCCCTCAAGTCTTCTCTGAGGCTTCACAGCCAGGCTGCAGCTCTCTGTGATGGCCTTCCTCTGTTGTGCTCCTCAGCAAGGACTGGTGCTCACACACCTGGGGTCAGGCTCTGCTTTCTGCTGGTTTGCACACCCTGCAACACCTTTATTCAGCAGCACTGAGCAGGCCAGTGCAGAGTGGTCCTCTCCAGATATACTCTCCCCAGACACTTCCAAAATCTAACCCTGAGCAAAACACGGTAGAACTCTTGTTTTCTTCTTTTTCTGCCATTATAGGAGCTGCTTGGGGGCAGACACTCCTGCAGGCTTTTATCCCTCAGGGACAGAGCAGGAGACTGCACAGCCATATTCCCTCCCAGGCTCAAAAAATCAGTCTCAGCCTCTTCTCCCTTGTCTGTGTTTCACCTCTTCCTGCAACAGAGCTGGCAGGGCCAGGGGTCCCCACCTCCACGAGCCTGTCTTTCTATTTCCTTTGCTCAAATATGAAGCTCACCCATAGAGAGTTCACTGTACTCAAACAAATTTGCCCTGGAAAAGGTGTCCTGGGGCTGCAAGTGCACAGAGAGGACCCTGGCATGGCAGCAGGGCACAGCCTGGGAGGTACTTGGGAGGTAGGTGTGCTCTGTCTCAGGTATCTGGGAGGTTTGGGGAGTGGAGGGAAGCAACTGCTGCTCTGCCTCCGGCAACAGCAGCAACTCAGAGGTCACCTCTCCCTGCCCCTTGGTGCATCTGGGCTTTTCAAGAAAAAAATTGAAGAGCTGCAAAAGCAAATGGTGTCAGTAGGAATAGGTTCTTCAGTTTGGAGGATCATTGCAAAGGGAGTAGGAGAATTCCATAAACTAAAAAAGTCTCAAAAAATCACATCCCTGGTCCCACTCTGCACCACTCCCAGCAGCACAATGGCTCTCAGTTCCTATGTTGCCAGTGTCTGGCATCTCTGAAAACCCTTCATGGCGCCAGGTGCAACCTCAAAAGCCATGGAGGAAGTGTGGCCCAAGCAGTTGTCAGGAAGATCTCTCATTCTTCACACTTCTCCTTGCTCCACACCACAAAAACTCAGCCTCGAGTGTAACTCAGGCTCTGGCAGAGAGGATGGAGGGGTGTTGCAAGACAGTTCTGCCTTCTCCACAGGGTCCAACGTGTTCTGGTCACACCAGGCAAACTGAAAGCCACACAGACAGCTGCACCCAGCAGATCTGGCTCAGCTGGGAGGATGGGCAGGCTGGATCTCAGCAGGTGTAGGCAAGGGGCTGCATCCCGCTGCAATGCCAGGGTCCAGGCATGCTGCCAGGAGTGTGCCCCATTTCACCACACACCTTGCAGGCTGCTGGCACTGGAGCCACGTTTTGCAGTGATCATGTCACCCCAGGGAGGTCACTCTGCTGCGAGGACACGCCCTCCTGTCGACCCTACAGACATTGTGGCAGATTTGGAGCTCTTGAAGTGTTTGCAAAAAGGGCTGCTGGCTGCTTTTACAGGCTGTTCTTTGCTCTCTTTTTTGTTTGCCGTATCAAGAATTTACGTCTTACCTGTCTGATACTGTTTTTGTCCTCTAGACATGACTTCTTCTCTTTGAGGGAGCCTCTCTGTTTTGAATAACCTATGGCCCTGGTGGTTATTCCTGCTGCTTCCTCTCTACCTTTTGATACCAGGAGCCCTGAAGGGCTCCTGCTTTTTGCAGGATTGCTGGACACTGTGACCATGCTGCGTTATCTGTTTCCTCATTTCCACATATTTCCCCTTTTTGATGCTGATTAAGATATCCCTGGACTTTTCAGTGTTTGGTAATTATGCAAGGTCATGGAAACAAAGCATGTTGTGGCTGTCACCAGCAGGCAGCCCTTTTCTGGGAACATGCTTGGCCCATATTTCCTGCACAGAGCTCAGTTCCCCATCTTCCCCCCAGTCTCGTGGTGCATGTGGAAAGCCACACACTGACACCTTGCTTGCCCCTGCCTGGTATTGCAAACCAGTCGTGGGGGTGCTTGAAGACCAACAGCAGCAGCACTACACCCTGCCCCTTCCTTTCATTTGGGATTGCTGTTCCCAAAGGTGTATCCATGGTGCAAAGAGGTCTGCATCCCTCCTCCGAAGCAGAGGCCCCATTGCTGGGGCCATACGTTGGAGAATCACAGAATGAGCTGAGTTGGAAAGGACCCACATGGATTATTGAGTCCAAATTTTTGCCATGGACAGGACTTCCCCAAGAGTCACATCTTGGGACCGAGAGCACTGTCCAAACTTCTTGAGCTCTGTCAGGCTTGGTGACCACTGTGACCAGCTGTGTTCACTTCCCTGGGGAGCCTCTTCC
>QWTY01053399.1:0-13696 GCA_008033365.1 Pseudorectes ferrugineus | reverse complement strand
AGAAAAAAAAAAGAAAAAAGAAGGAGGAGAGGGAAAAAAGCATGTTATAACAAATCCCATGCAGTGTGAAAATAGCATATGGTTTTCTTTTTAGTTTGGTTGAGTAGTCTTACTCCATTCTCCTTCAACAGAATGCGTTTCTCACTTCATGTTTGATTTGAATTGCTCTTCCAGCTGTATAATCCATGCATGCTGAGGTCTATTTTGAAAAACATCCAGGTTCCTGGCTCGTTTTCCTTTTCATCAACATTAATTTTCTCAGTTTCCACCTCTTACAGGACAGCAGAAATTAGGCAGAATCTCTTCAGTCACAGAGACATCACAGCACACGCTATGCCAAAATAACCTTTCCAGAAGGACAAGGATAAATCCTCATTATTCTGGATGAGTTAATGAGGACTCTGTACAAAATCAGTCAGACTGCTCATTGCAAGTCGCTATCACTCTGCATTCTCTGCCTGAATTTTACATCTTTAGATTCCCCATTAAACACTTTCTTCCAAGGGTGCCAGCCTGCCTTTGGCTGGTTGCTTTTTCAAAACAAGCTTTCTGTCTTTGTGTAATAAGTGTATTTTTGCCTCTTTTCAGTGATGGTTGGGCAGACAGAGATGAAGTCATTGAAGGTTATGAACCCGAAGCAAATGGAGGCATTACTATCAAACTGCAGTCTCCTGAGGTGCTGGCGTTTGATGACTACTACCTGAAGCTGCGTCTGGACACCAACACCCGCAACCCCTGGTTCCCTGAGTTCTGGCAGCACAGATTTCAGTGCCGCATCCCAGGGCACCCACTAGAGAATCCTAACTTCCAGAAGAATTGCACTGGTAACCTGTCAAATATTTTAAATATTTTTTCCAGTTTTTGAATCTGTGCTCTGGCAAAAAATTGTCATTGGTTCTGGTTTGGGTTTTTCTTGTCGTTGTTTTGTTGGCTTTTTGTTTGGGTTGTTTGGTTTTGTTTGTTTGTTTGTTTTTAATTCCATGTTTGTTGTTGTTTAATTTTGTTTGGTTTTATGCAAAGAAAGATGATGACCTCAAATTGTACAGATAATAATCCCAGCTCTGGTGGAAGTATGTCTGGTGCTGGTTGCACAGCCTCCTCTCAATTTAGTTCTGCTCTGTTATAGAGTGACTTACTCCCTTTTCATGTTTTAGCGCTATGCTAAGGCTGACAAGAGTGCTCAAGTTTGTAGTATGGCTTGTAAAAAATAATGAGCCATGAAATTTTAACAAAAATAGGAACAAATTTATACTTTTTTTCCTCAAAGTCAGCTTTTCTGATCAACTGAATAATCAGGAAATTCACAGACAATATTACAGCAGAAAACCAATTTTAAGGAAAATTGATGAGTCTTAAACTTGGCCAGTCATCTGTTTTATCTTTTTTTTTTTCCTTAACCCATTAAAACATATACAGTTTGTTTCTACTATGTAGCATTCACATAAAAAACACATCGTACACATGGAAGTAACTCTTACCTCATAGCAAGGGAAGTGTACCTGTGCATAGACAGGTTTTCTCTTTCATTCAGAATCTGAGAAAATAAACTAAAATGTTTCAGTAAGATTAAATTTATTATTAAGTGAGTGATGATTACATTTCTATGAAATACTTGCTGAATGATTTTTGCAAATATTTTAGTTGTAGTTTGTGAATACTTAATTTCTAGTCAAAAAGATATATTTTATATTAAAGAAGTTATTCCATTAGAAACAAAACTAATGAAGCCTTGCTTCCCATCGATTTCAGTCATAATCTTTACATTTTGATCTCCTCTATCCCCTAGCAGTAATCTCAGTTGGTCTTCACATGCTCCCTGAGCTGCATTCCCATAATTTCTAGTTCTTCCCTTCTCCATCAGTAATACTTGCTAATAAGAACTTCCATAGTACCTTTTGTTTCTCCCCAGTTCTCTTATTCACCATTGAGGCACACTATCAAATAGTGTCACTGACTTAAAACTGGGCTGATGTGCTGACTGGCAGGCAGGCTGGCCCATCTGGGTGCTGAAGGACTAATGGCAAGCCAGACAGGATAAATCCATGTTGAGTTTATACTGATAATTTTTCCTGAAACAAGTTATTAATTTTGGACTTTACCAACATGTTGATTTTTGGTGTAAATATTTAATCGGCTTTAGGAATGCTTCAACTCAGACAGAGGAGTTAATATAGGCCAACAAGGGCAAAAATTGCTAAGGAGAGTTTAGTGATTGATGTACAGTCCAAATGCACAACCTTCTTTTGTAAGAAAAGAAGCTTAAAATTGTACTGTTTCTTTCATTCCATTTACACAAATAAATTTCATGCTGATGGAAAAATGGTTTAATTTTGAGGCATCTCAGCAGCTGCTATAAACATGGATAGTTTGTTATCCAGATTCTCTTTGGTTATGAAACTGAAAAACTTGAGTCTGAACTGACATAGTCAGCCTTCATCTGGTGGATCAAAAGCAAGAGAACTCCCCACGTGGTGAGTTCAAAATGGCCAGCATGGGGTACTTCTGCATAGAATGCATAGGTGAGTTTTCAGACAGCGATTGCTGTAGACTCTAAAATTGTACTTAAGCCAAAAAAAAAAAAAATTAAAAAAAAATCACAGAAGAAAACAAACGGGAGCTGTTTTATTAAAAAAATATCCCACCCCAAACTTTTCAGGATATCCCAGGTTTGAAGTCACTGGACATTGGAGAGGGTCTGAAGAGGTGTCATTACAGGCCTGCCTAGTGTTCTGGGCTTCTCAAGGTATCAGGGACCACTACATTCTGATAATACTGGTGAAACACAAAATAATTTGTCTGCATTGGTAGACTCTGATAGTTATCAGTGTCAAGTCAGGCATTCAGACATCTTTCCCTCCTCTAGAAAGCTGTACATTTTTGCATGAAGCCTCAAAATATGTGATACTTCTTAGGCTTTGCTGAAAAGCAATCCGCTCTTAAATTTGGTGGTGTACCACTGATAACCCTCAAGCTTATCACACACAACTAAAAATTCATAAATGTCTCAGATCACCAAAGGGAAGCATCACAAGGTATCTTTCCCAATAATGACATACCTACAGAATCAAGAGATCTACGTGTCCCCAGCAAATCTGGGGGCAATACAATATTTATTTTTCTTTAACTGCACAAATCTGACTGCTGACTGTCTGGCACCACCAGAGCTTTCTGTGCACATGTCTTTATGTGAAATTTCTGGAAGGTTAAGAATGTCACTTTACTAGCAGCTTCAAAGCTGTTTGGTGGAGACTTTCTCTGCAAGGAGGTCTAGTATGACAGTGCCAAGAAACCACCTTCTTTACTTCTCACAGATTTGGAGGCAGGCCTTTTCACATACTCTGTTCTAAAAAAATAAGTCTGGATTGCTTCTTCCCTCCTTCACAAAGTATCTCCATACACAAATTTCAAGGAGAAAATCCATGCTGCTCAATAAATAATAAGCGCTAATATTTGAAAACCATTAAAAGTGCCAATAGATGATGTTCTGAATTTTTGTGGTACTACAAATTTAAGTACTGCTGCCACACCTATATCACCCTGGGAAAATAATCAGTATCCAGTACTGATATCAAGTCCAGTATTTCTAAGAGTTTTTACTCCTACCTCAAGGATATCCTCAATATTCCTGTGAAAAGGCACATAGGGCCCTGCATCACGGAAAAAGCTGAGTCCCCGGTGGTCCCAGGAGTCCATGCACATTATTTGCATGAGTTGTGACTGTCTTTGGGTCATGACCTCTTTTGTATTATAGAAGTGCACTGCTAGTCCTTACTGAGAACAAAGCACACCCATACTTTAGCATAGACAGCACCTCATCAAAGGCAATACTGCTCAAGTTCATTTTCCGTGTTGGGGGAGTTAACTTCTTGGGAAACTATATAATGAAAAAGAAAACCATGTACAAAAGTTCTTGTGATAGTCAAGCATAGTGTAATTGTATTTACCCATCAAGAGGCTGCTAGGCTCAGCCAGAAACAAAAAAAAGAAAAGACAGCATTTTTCTTCGAATACCTTATTAAAAATTATTCACAATATTTGAACCTATCTGTTTTAAAAAGGAGATTAATAGCAAAGTTTGTATTTATTGAGAATCTTTAGTTACTGCCTGCCCATTATAATTTACTCATATACAATCTAATCAGTTTAATGAGTGATTTATTTAGAATTGCCACTGGCATGTGAAGTTCAATTTTTATCATTCATGGATAGGCAAGGACTTCTCCTCAAGCAATTACAGCTGCTGCATTTGCAATTTCTCACACCCTGTTACTGTTGAGTCAGCACTAGCTTGGGATTGCATACTCTCTACAAAGCAAGACAAAGCAAGTTCCTAGAAATCTCCCTTCTCTGATGACAGGAATTACTGCTTGAATTCCCTCATTCAGTCTCTGAGAAGACTGATGTTGTCCTTCAGAAATTCTCATGTTACACTGAGCCCTGAATGTACATGCGTATTTTGGGGGAAAAAAGGTCTATCTGGTCTAAGCACTATTGGAAGGAAGCAAGTCCAAGTGTATTCTACTCCATGAAGGCTGTAGGATGCCTAACAGTTTGCCACATTTTCAAAATAGCTCGTCTGGATTACTAGAACTATGTAGTAGTAGCAACAAATTCTTGGGAATAGAAGAAATCCATCAAGACTGATGCAATTACTGCTCTTTTGGATCATCCCTTCTTGCAAAAAATTAAACAACTTTCTTTTCCCACTTGGGTGGCAGCCAAATGAGTGGGAGCTATTTTTGACTCATTCTTTGCAATGTTTTAGCCAAGTGCCTCCTGTAAGGGAATGACTTTCCCTATCCCTTTCTTTTTCCTTCCTTCTTTCTCCAGCTGCTATAGAAGATATTCTTCCTCAATAGGATTCAAGTATAGAAATTTACTTATATGTAGATGTATTGGATCTGGCTGAGATGGGGTTAACTTTCCCCACAGCAGCCCTCATAGAGGTGTACTTTGTATGGGTAGCCAAAAAAGTGTTGGTAACACACCAGTTTTTTAGGGCACTGCTGAGCAGCGTTCACAAATCATTGAAGCTCTCTCCCACCCCTTATCCCCACCCTCAAAGGCTGGTAAGCTGGGAGTGAACAAGAGGTCAGGAGGGGACATAACCAGGACAGTTGACCCAAACTGACTGAAGTTTCCACACCATATGATGTCATGGTCAGCAATAAAAGATGAGAGAAAGGATGAGAAGGTGGGAGAGCATTTGTTGTTAAGGCATTTGTCTTGCAAAGCAACATACTGAGGCCCTATTTCCCACGAAGCAACCGGACATCATCTGCTGACAGGGTTAGAGAATACATTCTCCTTTTCTTCTATCCATGGTCTTTGTTTCTTTTAATCAAGCTGCCTTTATCTTGACCCATAGGTTTTTAATTTTTGTTTTATATATTTCTCTCCCCTGTCCTGCTGAGGAGGAGGAGTGAGAGAGTGGCTTGGTGGGCACCTGCCAGCCAGTTGAAGTCAACCTACCACAGCAGAAAACACATATTTGTATATGGATATTCTCCTAGAGTTTCCTGGATATCTAGCAGGCCAAAACCACTTCCAGTACAGAGTTGTTCTTAAATTTTCTGTGCCACTAAGGTACTTTTAATGTATCCCATGTGGCTGCTACAGTCTGTAGGAAACAAAGCATACCCTACAGCTCTGCATGAACCCCTTATTCATAGTGGAATTTAGAAGTTCACATCATTCTTCATGCCCTTCAGACGAAAAGTCAGACCAGAACAGAGAGTTTTAACTGTAACAAAAAAAGGCTGTTTCTGAATTTGAGGTACTAAGACACTATCTGACTCAGGACGGACCTGGCAGAAAGTTCCCTTAGCACACAGCCTCAGGCACTGCCCCAAGGAGCAGTCCTTACTTGTCTCAGTTCATTAGAAAACTCAGCCCTTTCCGCATTTTGCAGATTGTACACTGACAGCAAGGTTAGATGATAGACTGTCTATGTCAGGCAACAGAGTTCAGATATTTTTCTAATAGGTTTGTAGAATGTTTTCTCCTCCCTGATTGGATAGCCCAAATGGAAGTTCCCACAAAATGGGAGTATCCCACAAAATTTCACTGGCAAATCTTTCTCTGTTGTACACGGTGAGCCCACATTGGCCAAAATTAAATGCAAGTCATACTCGCATAGAAATGGTGTAAAACTCAGCACAGTGCAAACACTTGTAGGGACGTCTAACTGCTCTTTTACAGAATGCCTTATTCTCCTCCTGGCAGATAATACAATGGCTGGAGTTTATGTAAACCAGGTGGGATGAGTCCTCCTCTGCACCATAAGAGACAGTTATGAAATTGATAATGGAACTGATGCAAATAACAGATTATGCTCACAGCTGTTCATCTGCTGGGACAACAAAATACACTGGCAAGCAATCAGCACAAACATTTTTCAATAGAGCAAAGTGGAACAAAGTGGGCAATTCATGATTCATTCATTGATTCAATTGATCTTTGTGAAGAAGGGTTATTTGTCAGTGAATGTATTTGTTGCAGACAAGAACAAGAAATGTAGATACTTTTTGTTCCAAAGGTCGTAGTCCAAGTTCCCTTTAGGATGCTTACTCATACTTTGGTCATGCCGTAAGGATTGCTTTATATGCTAATTCCTGTCTTGGTCCAAGAGAACTGCAAGCAATCAGTCTGAGTGCATCCAGAGTCACAAGGATCACAGGATCACCCAGTCTAGAAGGTAGCTCTGGAAGACTGTAGTCCAACTCCCTGTCAAAGCAGGGTAAGTTATCAGTTCAGACCAGGTTGTTCAGGCCTTGAAGACCTCCAAGGTGGCACAGTGTGTCTGGGCAACCTGTTCCACTGCTTGAATGTGAAAAGGTTTGGCCTCATATCCAGTCTAAACTTCTCTTGTTTCAAGATGTGCCCATCATCTCTTATTCTTCCACCAGGCTTCACTATCAAAAACCTGTCCTTCTCTTCATAACCACCCCATAGGTATGAGGGGCTGTTGTAAAGTTCCCCTGCAGCCATCTCTTCTTCAGGCTGAACAAGCCCAGGTCCTTCAGTGTGTCCTCAAAGGCAAGAAATGCAGCTCCAGATCATCTTGATGGCCCTCTGCTGCCTGCACTCCAGGTTATCAGTGTCTCTTTGTATTAGGGATTCACAAACCGTGTGCAGTGTTCTAGATGCAGCCTGATGCGTGCCAAGTAAAGGATGGTGGTAGTGGTTAGGTAACCACATGCCTCAGTCACTGGTTGTGCTGTTGTTACCATCCTGCTTCCAGGATGCTGCTTGCCATCATTCCTGACGAGGATCTGTATGTCCACTCTATTCTTGTGTCAAATTTGGTCCTAAGAAGGTGTATCTTTTCCCATCTCCTTTCTGTAGCAGACATAAACTTTCATCACACCTAACCGGTTCGGGATGACCACCATAAATCTTCATAACATATCAAATCATGGGCAGAATATAATGATAGCAGAGGAAGCTTGGGAAGAAGGCTAAATATTCCAGAAGAGGCATTTATGCTTTGGTATAAATAATGCAAGGTCATACTTCTTGAGACGAAAATGTCAGGGAATATACATTATTTTATCACTGTAAAGACCTTGGACTACATTGGTTATAGCCATACTCGGAAAGAGATGTGGAGCACAGTGCAGAGGTGGTTTAAATATTGGAGACCCATACAGCAATACAAAAAGCTGTGCAGTGTTACATGAATATACCAGTTCAAGTACAGGAGTAGTGTATTTATGTCTGTGGAATATTATACCCAAACTTTGAAATCCAATCATTTCAACAAGTGGTTCTGAAGTCAGGTGGAGTTGTTTGCCTCTTGTTAAGATTTCTCTGAAAAGCATCCCTAAGTGTTTGCCACCATTATCATCCACTCATTAAAAAGTAACTGGTTTTATCCCATCCAGACACACAGTTCTTATAATTTTAGTGAAAGGTTTGGGGTTTTCTGACATAGGACATCTGTGGTTTAGAAATGGTAGTCCCCAGTTCAGTGCCCTCACCAAGACTCTCGCAAACCTGATGCTACTTGTTCGCTCATCCCCTTCCCCCTCACCCCTTCCCAGCCCAGGAATGGAGTGGAGAATTAGAGGCACAGAAGGTGAAAGTCATGGGTTAAGATAAGAAAAAAATTACTGCAAATAAAAACTAAACAAAAAAGTGAACAATAGCAGAACAAGAATAAGAATGAAAGGTATGAGACAAAGAAACAAAGAGATGGTTTACATGGAAAACTGCAACAAATACCGACCAAGTCTTCCCCACCACACCACCTTTTCTCCCACCGGAGGGGAATGTAAGAGAAAGGCCCTTTCCCTCACATTGGCAATGATGTAAGATGATATCAAATAACATTACAGTCTTGGCTACGGCCCCTCCCACTGATTTTGGCTGAAACAAGGACACGGATAATAACATCTTTTTAGAAGATCTACAGGGCCTCTACTCATGTCTGTCATGATTGTTTTTCTGTTTTTGTTTGTAAAGTTCTCCTTGATTGCACTTATTGCACGAGATAGGAAGATAGAAGACTGATGGCTGCCTATTCCCATCCTGAGACACAGCTGTACTTGGCCAATGCATCTTTCAGATTACATCCAGGCCACCAGTAATGTAGTTCAGAGCTTCTCTGAACTTTTTTCTCAAGACCCACCCTATTTTGATGAATCTATATGAGATGACATGGGGTTTTCCTTTTCTGATCTCAGTGGACAATGCACTCCAAGATGTTTACTTGATTTTTCTACACTTTTCTGAAGGATTGAATGCATTTCCAGTGAGAGTTGACCTGAGTTGTTTTCAGAGTTGGACAAATTAGATCCAGCAGACATTATTAGGGCTCATCCTGCTGTGTCAGACAAGCATGTAGGTGTTTCTCTGAGAACATTCTTTTAATCTCAACATCTGCTGGGCTCCCCCATGGAGCACCTGTCCCATGAGACTTTTTATCAGCAGAAGCACCTACAGTAGGAAGTACTGCCGCTACAATAATTCAGAAAAAGTAATTATAAGGCAACAGCCTGGTGTCCACTCTGCCAAGTCAGCCACTGGTGGTAAATCACCTTTGTGGTATATAGGAGACATGTTTTTAAGCTTTTGAAGAAGGAATCAAGCTATTGACATGCCATAATTTCTTCAAAATATATTTTACAATAAGTATCCTGTGACTTGTCCTTGTCCTTGCTCACCTCTGCTTTGCATTCTCATTACATATTTAGGTCCTGTATCACACTCTTTTTCCTCAATATTCCTTCAGAAGATCCTAGTGATCACAGTAGTGATCCAATCTGATCTCAATTTTGTGGGCACCTAGAGCGAAGCCCACCAGGGACAACTTGTCTGAAAATATTTTAGTTGCTACCTTTCTTAGTCAAGGCTTTTTTACAGCAGATAGGACGGGAGAGCTGTAGTCTCATTTTATTTCCCAGACAATGCTACAGGCAGCTTTTAAGGCTTAAAGATGAGGAGGATTAATAATGGCTTATCTGTGATAAATCATATGAATTATTTGGAGAAGATATTATGGCCAGGTTTTTGTTCATTTAGTTCTAGCTTTTTGTTTCCATGTTTGGAAAAAAGCAGCTACATTTATCTTATATTTTATACTTCCAAAAATACTTTTAAACCAGGCTGTCTATCAATATACAATAAAAATAAATATCTTTCTTCTTTGGGGATCCATAACAAAAAATGAGATAATCATGAAATAAAGGAGAGGAGCAATATACATGTGCCTTTGTAAACAGCATAGAAGACAGTTTGCAGAATCATGCATATTACAGCAGCATATGACAAAAGTTTTCTGAATCTACACCTACATTTTCCATTTTGGATTTTAACAGTAGAAGTTTGCACTTCTGGGATTAAAAAATCCTCAGGGAGGCTTGTGACCTTCACCCTTCTCCATTACATGGGTAAATTGATGGTGCTGCTAAGGAAGAGGACACCTGAATCATGCTCCTTTGTGCCTCCTTAGGGCTCCTGTCTCCTGTGTCTAGAGAGAAACAGGGCCACTCCTGACTGTTCAGATTGCCACAGATGATTTAAACTTTTATCAGGAGCATGGTGAGGACAAAAGCACACAATTAAAATAAATTGCCTTGTTCCTAGAAATCAATTGTTTGTGCAGGTTGCGCATCAGAACAATTAGCAGAGAGATAAACATTTAACCAAACCAGTAAGTCAGTCAGATGAAATAACACAAGTAACTGATCTGAACACAAGGCAAACTGCCTTCTGTCAGCACCCCACGTCTTTTATTAGACGATATCTTCCCTTTCCTCATTTACCTGGAGGTGGAAAGTGTTGCGTCAGCTTGCAATTTTACAGGTTGTCATTACTGGCAGCATTACCCCATAAATACAGGTGCAAAGGAGATCCAGGGGAGGCTAACACATGTAGGCACAGACCCACACACTCACACTTGTCTAGCTGCAGCCCAGAGATACTCTTTGTACACAAGGGTATTTTCTGAAAAATAGCCAGTAGAGTTCTTAAAATAAATAAGTTCCTCTTAAAAGACTGTGGTCAAACAGTGGCATAAAGAACAATAAATTATGAGTCTGAGTGGTAAAACCTAAACCATGAAAGCCACAGAATTTCCTACGCAGAATATGCTGTATTGGTATCCATAGGGAGAATAATCTGATGGAAGGTGTGTGCTCTGAAGAGTGCTGCTGCTGGAGTAAATCTCTGTTTTCCCACTCATACTGGGATGTCTGGGGAAGGGCAGAGGTTTGCTTGTGTGGAGAGAACTAGGGAAAAATGGTAAGATACTGCAGCTACACTGGGTTGCTGGCTGAGCCAGAAATCCATTGTAGCACAGCAAGGTGCTAGACCAGATGATTTCAAAAGGTTTCCTTCAGCTGAGATTTTTGAGATTCACACAGTAGAAAGTAGCTCTGAAGGTACCCGCAAGTTCAAAGCTTCAATTTAGCTCTGCATTCAGGCTCAGCTCTATAGGGATGAAAAAGCAGGGCTGTTCTCTTCAAAGCAGTAGCACTGTACACATCATGCTATGCAGTGAACTGTCTACTTTCTGCAAAGGCCAGCTTACTCTGCTGCTTTTTCTAGGCTTATTTTGTCTAAAAATTGACATCATGAGGGCCCATTTTCTTGAGAGATCTCAAGTACTTCGGTCTTTTCCGCATTGTCACATTTGGCTATGCACAGGAAAAAAAGAGGTGGGCTAAAATGAATGCTTTTAAAATTCTTTCAGATCAGAAAGAATTCTGCTTCTGTTCTTCTGTTGAATTTAACATGTGAATACAGATTAGGGCCACTTATTTTATCTTCTGATTTGCTTAGCTCTAGTTTGCTCCTAATCAGTGACGCATTGTCCTCGTGCAGGCGTTGTTCAGAAACTCCTAATCTTAGTTTAGGTTTAAGAAGGATCATTTCTGTGATACTGAACACAGCTCTGGGCAGATGTCCGGTTAAGGGGAAAATAAAGTGGGTCTTTGTGATCTGCATATTTGTAATTAAATTATTGCATATTGCAAGGGTTGCAAGGGAACATTTGGATCCTCCTAACAATCATTTGAAAACTATGCTTAATTTCACCAAAAAACTGTGAGTGTACTCTGTTAAATTATGACATGGCCCAGCTGGTTAGGGTGGCCAAGACCACTTTGCTCCTCAGCTCCAGAGCAGCTGCAGCATCTGGCTTTGGTCCTGGGAAGCCAGGAGTTTTTCTGGAAGCAACTGCATGGCTGCAGGACTGCTATGTAGCCTGGGCCTTGCACGTGGGATATCCGTCCCATCAGCTGCAGACATGTGTCTCCAGGAAGCCAGTCCTTCAGACAGAGACTGTCTCGTGTGAGGATACAGACTCTTAAAACAAAGCAAAATCCAAAAACCAGCAGCAAACTTGGCAAAGGAGAAATTTGGAGTAAGCTGTATTTCTGCAGAAGTAACGCACGTTGGTGTTCGTATGGATTTGTGTTCTGACAGCTGATGCTGCTGGTTTTAATATCACCTTAGCATTAAGAACAGAAGTGAGGAAGAAGTGGTTTGTTCTCTTAGAATAATAAAAAAAAAAAAGAAAATAAAGAGAAAACCAGTAGTACTGACTGATGGCTGGTACACTGTCAGGCAAGAATTCTGAAGCCCCTCTAAAATCAATAGTGATTTAAAGCACAATAAATATTAGATATCTTTCCTGGCTGTTTTTCATACTCATGAAGAACCACTGGAATTTAAGATAAGAAAAGACCAGTTATGCCAGCTAGTCTGTGTCCTACCATGAGGGGAGAACTTGGTCTGTTAACATGAGATTTTGACTCATACCTTTGAAGTCCTCAGAATCTCATGCCCATACACTGACAACAACTGCCACTACTTAGATGTTTACAAATCTAGATCAATTGAGGGAAAAGAGTTTGTGATTTATTCCATTTTCTGTCTCCATGCCAGATAGGAGCTCAGATGAATATGTGTGTTTTATTACCACCATCATGTTTTTCCACTCAAATCTGAAGACCCTGACTTTTTCTTTTGCGTGTTGTGCTGGTGCCAAATATTTAACATATACTGAGAATGAATTTCTTGTTAATTCCTTTGCCCCATTTGGTGGTAACACATCCTGTGGTTAATATGAAAGTTGCTTATTTTCAGCTCTGAACCAGCATTTTCTGATGAAGATGCTTATAATTAGGCTCCTCAAGTGCATGCTCTGAGACCTAGATAAATTGGCCTGATTTTTAAGGGTACTGATCTCCCATAATTTCCATGAAAGTCAACAGCAGCTAGAGAAGTTCAGGCATTAATCAAGTCAATTAATTAGGTGCCTGAATATGTATTCAGGTTCCTAATTTAAGTATTGTAAGGTGGTTAATGTTCTGAAAGCTGCAGCACAATTAGTGAGTTCCATCTCTTTCTTTCAGATAAGGTCTCAGGCTTCATATGAAAAGCGTGACACCTGAAATATAATCAGTCCTATTTCCTGAACTTTCCATTTTTCTACCACAGTGTGTTACAATGGGACATCTACAAGGGTATCTGGCTTGACTTTTTTTCTTTTTATTAGGAGTGAAAAGCTTGATTAAAACTAGCCAAATAGCATAAAAACCTGCATACATTTCTTTACATTTGTAAAGGAATTTGATTTTAAGTGTGTTCATTCCAGTCTCATGTAAGAGCAGCAGCAACTTATTATCTGCTAGACTTGTTCCAAATAACTGATCTGTTAAGAATAGTAGTTCTAAATATGTCTTTAATTGAGTGTGCGAGTAAGGCAGCAAGGTTACATTGCTACCTGAGGGAGAGGGGAAGACTGAAGGTTGGGGTTTCTTTCTTTTTAATTGTTCCTCCCCAGGAGTTCAGGTCATGTAGAAAATGGTCTCTGTGGAATCCAGTCCTTGGTGAATCTTGGTGAGGATCCACATGGCACTGGGAGAAAGCTGTAAAGAAAGCAAGAGACGAAGGCAGATCCAAAGTCGCTGCGATAATAACCACATTAAATAACAATCGGATTAAAATGGTTCCATGAGGCCTTGGGAGCATGGACACTTGTGGGACCCTGCAGAGTCTGAGAGAGGCTTAGAGACAGTTTAGTTGAACTCTAACTGATGGAAGAAGCTGTGTGAGACACAGTAATTCCCTGCTGTCATATTCCCAAGAAAGGGGACAGAAGAAAAGAAGAGAAACTAATAATAAAAATAACAACATTAATAATAATAATAATAATAATAATAATAATAATAATAATAGTACCACC
>QWTY01053393.1:0-16031 GCA_008033365.1 Pseudorectes ferrugineus | reverse complement strand
CTCAGCATTAGGATTATGCTTTCCAGTGGAAATGTAAAAGCACATACTGTAACTCTGAGTAACTGATAAATGTTCTTATTAGTTTAGCTAGCATGATCAAGAAAGTTTTATTTTAATTAACTTGAGATTCAGAAGGATTTGAGGATTTTCAGCATTAGACTGCCTCTGTGTTCCTGTAGGAACAGCATCTTTTATTGTGCTCATTCTGTAAAAAGGTATATGATTTAATCCCTCTAGAATTTTCTTCTTTGATTATCATGAGTATTAGCATGTTCTTTAGAATTATGTGACACCATTTCACATTCAGAGACATGTTGAAAGTAGGTAAGAAAATGAAGGCACTCCACTGCTTATATGGATGGTTATACTGCAAGAATTACATATTAATAACATTAATCTGTTTCACAGTAACACCTGAAGGCCCTTTCTGAAATTAGTGCCTTACTGTTCTCACACACAAAAAGTTGGTTCTACCCATTAGCAGCCTGCAGTCTCAACACCTAAGACTGAAAAAGGCTAGGAGAAATCAAGGATTAATTCACCAGATTTCACAGACGGAAAACTATAGCGTGGAGGTTTAGGTCTGTCAGGTTTGGTTTATTCGGATATTTTTTCCTGAGAAAGTTTTGCAGAAATGATTTAAGTTATAAATTTAAACTGAGATAACTTAACCAATAACCAGTACGAAATATTTGTGAATAGTCACAATAAAATAACTTGCTTTTTTCAGCTTAGCTGAAATCATTTGGGAACAGATTTACCTAAACCCAAATAAGCCACTTTTATTCATAAAGCCTAAGGTCCACACAATATTTTGTGTTCAATTAAAATCCAGTTTAATTATGCAATTCCCATGAATGCATGTCTTAACTTGTAAGTACTCTCATAAATAATCTGGAGTCGCAGCTGTGACTTTGACCTGGGAAGGACTGTTGTTGGGCTTATTGTGTTGGTCAGGAAGACTTATTTTTCTTTATAAATTCCCACTTCAAAATCAAGATAACTTTTTGAATTTAAACCCAAATCCCAAATCTCTTAATCAGCTGAAACAAAGTGTCAAAGTGCCCAATGCACTAGTCTGTCTATAAATTAGCATCCCATGTGACATCTTTGCAGACTCTCACGTGAACCACCATTTAATATTTATTACCTTTAGGGGTGAAGTCAGTAGGATGGATTTCAGTGGAACTGCTGGCACAGCAAATGCTCATACAACTTCAGCACAAGTAAAGATGTATTCAGAATCTGGTGTAAAGGTGAGCACAACTTATAGCTTCTCTCTAGGGAGGATTTTCAATATTTTAATATAAAGATTTTTCTTCAATCCAGGCAGGAAAACAAAAAACCTCCAAAACCTCACCATCCAACTAACAAATTAATTAAAAGCCATCACCAACAACATGCTTTTGAAGGACTAAAAATATCCAGTAAATTGTGTGCAATTGTTCGATTTTATGACATATTAAGTTGCATAATTGTAGCTGTTTCTCTCTTTAAATAAGGAACTACTAGTCCTGTGAGAGACCCCACACTGCCAGAAGCACTGCAGCAACTCTTCAGACACTTCAGTCCCAGAGGCAGTGGGACACAAAAAGTAAAAAAAAGAAGCTTTTAAAATTTCATTAATGCAAAATGGATTTGATGTCGAGCCAAGGCAAAAATGACTAATTTTCTCAACTGGAAGTTGACAAACATCATTAAAATCAAGGTCTGCATCAAAAGATTTTAATTGTACATAATCTTTGCTTGCTAGCAGAGAAAAATATTAAGGGGAGAGTTCTAATGCTGCTGAAAGAACATTAATTATCTTGGCAATATTATAACATTGAACTGGTATTAGCTACTAATTAGAAATGTGACATTTGATTTGGGGGTTAGTTTGTGTGATATATGACCAAGATTTTGTAAATTACTACTGCTTTTAAAAGTCTTCAGAAGAAGAAAGGCTTCTTTTCTGTGTCTCTCTTCAGATTATTTTCTGATACTCTCAAGATCCTTTTGACAAGCACCAAATATTATGAATATGTAGGTTGATATGGGCAATAAAAAAAATGAAAATTTTAAAAGTACACACAGTTTTCATTCCCCCACTTAAAGGGATTTCAAATTTTAGGTCTAGTCCTATGGGGTTCAGACTTTGAACATGACCTCAATAGAATTTGATTTCACTAATACTTTCAAATTACTGTTGTTGCTGTTTTGGGAAGAACATCTTGAATTTTCTTATATAGTGTATATATGTCATCAATAATTGCACACCGACAAAAATGTAGAGATAATAACTTTCTTTTTTTTTTTTTTAACAAAATCGTAAGACAGTTATCCATACAAGACAGACCTTGCCATACTATAAAAATATGATATTTACACTTCCATAAGGAAATTGAATATGAGAGTTCATATTCAGTTCAAAGTACAGTTCAAAGAGATTTTATTAAATCACCACAACAGAAGTTGCTCAGAATTTAGTAAGCTAACCTCAGAATGGCTCGAGGTTTTTCCATTACATGCAGTTACAAATTCAGTCTCTTTCCTGGTATCTGTTGCTTTGCTTATATCTGCCTCTGGTTGAAGGGTCTTTCCTGGTCTTTCCAGTTTCTTCTTCTTTTTTTTTTTTCCTGGATATTTGTTCTGAACTATCTAAAAACTAGAGGAAAGGGGAAAAAAAATTTGGGATTATTTTCAAGAAGTAGGATATATTCAGATATCAGTCTTTTTACCTGCTTGTTATCTCCATGTTACTTTTTCTTCTATCTCAATCTGCTCCGTTTCCAGTACTTTCTTTGTCTTCCCCTTCATATTTCTGTGCTTTGCATTCTAGCCTCCATGATTTTTCTCTTACATGCTCTATATCTCTATGAATTACCTCCATATTTAGGGAACCCTTTAATTTCTGTTTCAGAAATAATTCTAATAAAATGTACCTACGATCTGCATCCAAATGCTTGAGTGGCTGTGTTGTGGTGAACACAGAAAAGGTATTCTAAGAAGGAAAGGTTCTGCATCGGCTGATATTTTATCACAGTTGTAAAGCTGCAAGTACTGTTCAAATGTCTGATCTGTGCAATTGTGTGTTCAGACAAAATGCACATAGAGTTTAGTAAGAGCTTCAGAGAAGTCTGAGTTGGATGGTCTGGATAATGATGTTAAGAGCAATACTTACTGGAATACAAGGAAGTTCTGAATGTCTTGCCTCTGGCACTTATAGGGATAGAGATTTAGAAAAATACGAGACAATTCTAGTCAATAAAATTTATCAACACATGTCAAATGTTTCTTAAAAGGCTTATTTAAAGCTGCTAATGGCTAGGAATCATGCTTTATTTCCAGCAAAAGCTCTAAAAATTGTAGCAGTCACTTCTAAGAATTTTGGGGGGAAAATTGCCTTATATCCCAATGGGATTTTTGGGCTGTGTAATAGTGCATGTATGTGGAGAGGGGTGGCATACTTTCTTGTCTGTTTGAGCAAGGAAAGAGAGGTAGAGGATAAAGCAACAAATGTGTATCCCCCCAGTCAATAACAGTTTCTTGACTTTAAGACCACTGTGTGTACAATGCAGCCACCTGACAGAGCCAGAAGAGTGTGCCAATGCCTTATCTCTCTGTTGAGCTCATTCAGAGTGTTTGATGAAGTGCAGTCAACAAGAAAGATAACAATGAAGTGCTTCCACCCTTTCATTTCTGCAAATCCCTTGCCATGGGACTGTGGCAATCTGCAAAGAGAAATCCCCTCTCTCCCCTCTCTTCTTTGTTTTTTTGTTTTTTTTTTTTTAGTGCAAGACATTTTAATTTCCCAGAGGAAAAAAAAAAGGTAATTTTGTATCTGGACCCAGTGTGAAATACTTTACTGATTTTAAAATTTAAGGTTTCTGTGTTGGTCAGTCCAGAAAATGATACATCTGTACTCCGTTAAAAGGTAGTGTAAGCACAATTAATTAAAGATGCTGACTCTTTCTAAAATGCCCTGCAAATATTTCTTTGCAAACACATAAAACAGTTCCAGGTGTAGGATGAAAGGCAATGTTGCTGCTTGATCTTGGCAGTGAACAGTAGGATAATGTACAGCTCAATAGCACATTAGCGTTTTCAAAGACTATGATTTCCATTTCTTATCACACAAAAAAGAAACCCAAAAACCTGAAAACATAAAGCAAAAGAAAGGAAAGTGTAGAAAGAGTATTAGTTAATTTATCAACTACCTGAAATGCAAAGTGGAGCCAAGTTAAACTTTGAGAAACATAAATCATATTTGTCATAGTTGAGTAAATCTTTGCAAACATTTGCCTTCCTTTAAGCTTCAATTTTAAATTTAAAAAATGTTTCTAACGGTGATTATCTTTTGATAAATGATGTAGGGCATGACTTGTAAGTAGATTTTGCAGTGGTCTGAATATTTGTACATGAGATATTGCAGCACAGGTGATAGAAAAGTGAGTTAGAGTAGAAAGCAACAGTATTACCCATATTCTCTGTCAAAGCTGTCATCTTTTGGCACTGGTGCTTGCATTGCACTTTCATGGTGGACCTCTGGCAGCTGCTGTTCATAACACGACTCTAGCTGAAAAGATTTATACCAGCCTTCATTTAAATAAAATAACTTTCTTTCTGAAAAATGGTTGGAACATACTTGGTCATGAAAGGGGAAAATTCTACACTGTGTTCCCTGCTCACGATATTGAAAAATGGACCATGTTGTACAAAACTGTATGAATGATCTTTACGTTATTTTTTTCCAGCTGGATCTGATATAGAGGTAGGGTTGTATATCAGGACTTGCAATCACACTTTTAAGCCTTAATTTATCCTGTGGTCCAAAAGATTTTCAAGACTTTATTAAATTGTTTGTGTGAAATAAAGTTGCCTGGAAATAAAATTCAAGTGGAAAATAAAGTAAATGAGGCAGTAACTCAGATGTTCCATACTATTTTTTTCCATCAAGAAATACTTTAAATATATTTTTCTGCATTTTGTTGGGTAACTAATTTTATTGGCAAATTATTTACTTTTAGTAATGTAAAATAAAGAAATTTTCATTAGAGGGAGAGCATTAATTAAGACGTAAGTAATAAGATTATAAAAATAAAGAAATTGTTAGAATATACATCTGAATATCCAGTAGATGGAGCTTCTTACCTCTAAAATGTTTCATTTTATCAGAGTAAATTTGACTTTAAGGCAGCTGTTGAGATGCAGTCCAAAACTAAATATAAAAATTACAACAAAGATTGTATCAAAGCCAGATAAGACTGTGACATGATCAAAAACCTTAAGCTGCTTTTAGAAGCACTTTTTCCTGCTGTCTTTCCCTTAGTGGCACATTTAATGATGCAAAAAAAGAGTTTTGATTAGGAAATATTGGTCAAATAGATATTATAGTTTCCTGTCTGTTTTTTGTTTGTTTGTGAAGTTTTTTGGTTTGTATATTTTTTCATATGTAATGCCTAGATTTGTTCATTCAAGGGTTAAGCAGAAATTCTTATTAATTTCTGCAGATTTTAGTACCAGAGAGCACCAAGTAATATTTTTGAGATTTCAGAAAGACATAATGAATACTGACTTGAATATAAGTCAGAGAAATGTTTTCAGAGACTCTGCATGGAATTAATTAACCTTGATTTCTGGTGAGGAGTTATTAGACACCAATATAATTAGACACAATTAATTTTTTATGAAATATTATTATAATTTGGAGTCAATATTTTTGAGGAAAGCTTGAGATAACTTGAGAATAGGCTAATATGTCCAGATTTCTATTGTAGAATGATATTTGAACTAGACTTTAGTTTTAATGAAGGTTAACATTTACTCTGTTATATATATCATGTTTGTCCAGAAAGCTTGAAGAGTGGCAGAAAGCTGACTTCAAAGATAAATAAATGTTTTTGGAAAGATGGGCTTTGCAAGCCAAGGGAAGGCAGTTACTGCACCTTCATATTTATATTCTAGGGGCATATTCAATCATTTCCTCTGCAGCAGTTTGGACTCAGCTTCTGATGCTTGAAAAGATACCTAAAGCTCAGCCTGTGTTAACAGAATTCCACGTGAGGTAGACAAAAGGCTGAAGACCTTAGTGTCAAGTGTCTGTGGCAGTCAGACCTAGATACTGGTAGGTATTTGAATTTGGTGGTGGTTGAAAAAAAAAGCAGTAAAAATTATTAGGGTTTATGTTGCTGCTGTGAGTGCTTTTGCATTAATATTGAACAAATATCTATGAAATCTGGTACTTTTGGAATAGCATGATATATAATTCAAGGTCTGATTGATAAATCTTGAGCACCTTAGGATTTCTGCATATATCAGCCGAGGTTTCATTCTGTTTTATTCAGAAAGATAGAAGTTACAGGACAGATCTTGAAACCTTTATTAATAACCCAGATTTGCACTGGAGAACTGGAGAGAGGCAGTGTCTATTAGCTTGGATGTAGTGTGCCTTTGAATCTTGTGAAACAGGGCAGTTCAGGTTAGCAAAGTGACTTTCAGACTGCCTGTGCCTATCAGCGTAGATGTGTCCTAACCTGTTTCTGGATTTTAAGCCAGATGATTTCAGTAAATAATGACAAATTATCTCTGACTTTGTCCCCCTCCCCCAAGTTTCTTGTGAACATGTTCATACCCTTGCAAACACACTGTGTCTTCACACAGGAGCACACAACAGGTAAAGATTTAAAAATGCATTAAAAATTCAGATTTTCTTTAGGACTCCATTTCATGAACATGCTTCTCTGCATTAATTCACATGGGATCCTTATTGCCTTTATAAACTGTTAAATCACACCACAAGATATAGGAATTGCTCCTGTTTGTTCCCAAAAAACTATTCTCCTTTTCTCTAGAGAAAATGGTAACTCTTCTCTCTGTATTTTCTTTTCTTCTTTTTATTCTTTGCTTTCTCCATAGACAACTGTTTCTGCACTGGTGGAAAATCAGTTTCAGTAGATTCCCATGGGGCAGACTGGCACCTTGAGAAAAACCCCTATGGGTTTCTGTCCTTTGTGCAAGGCCAGGCAAACACAGAGGGAGGCTGTGCTTGCTGAGCTCCCTGCCAGCAGAAGCCAGGGAAAGCTGCTGCGAAGGTCTCCCTTGTTCTGTTGGATGTGTGGGTAGTAGCACACAGTGGACAGTGTAGGGATTAGGTTCAGCAAAGAAAGTCAGGGAGGCTGAAGGGAAGACACTCTTTTGGAGTCTCTTGAGGTCAGCAACAGGGGTATAGATGCTCATGCCAAGCAGACATGAGACCTCTCATCTCTAATTCCTGTTCCTTCGTGGCCCTTTATAACAGTGTTGGCAGAAACCGACAGACTACCTTTGAAGTCTGTAGAGAAACATGCAAGCTAGAAAGAAAAGAGAGCTGGACTTGTCAGTTGGAACTGGAAATACTGTACAGGCTTTCAGGGGTCCCTGAGGCCTCTGCTTTCAAATCAGCGAAAGAACAGCTCTACGTGAAAGAATAGGGGCTGGTTGTACTCCAGAGTGGGAGAATGAACTCCTGGGGCTCTGCTGAATGAAAGGGAAAATGAAAAGGAAGGAATGCTTCTCAGAAATACTATTCTGTGTGGTATGGAGTTCAGCTGTCTCCTACCAGTTCAGAGTGGGGGACTGTAGCATAACATGATGAGGGTTAAGGTGAGACCAGAGGGCAAACTGCATAGCCATAGGCATAAAAGTGTCTGTGAAAATGCTTTGCTCAGGGCCCTCCAACACTACATTCTCAATGGTGGTAATGGCAGGAGAGTGGCTCTTTGTGCTGTTTTGCTGAATGGGGTACGATGCTTTCAACAATTTTTGTTAACAAACATTGATGGAGGGAGACTATGCAAAGCAGATGATGTTAATAAATGTCCCGTTTGCAAAAAACACTGCAAGATGTAACGGATTGATAGGGAGGAAAATGTGGATGTTAAAGGAGCTGTTTATTCACAATATGCACTCATAAAACAGCAGAAACATAATTGCTTAGAAAGCATATGAGATTTATTGTTCACACTCTCATTTTGCATAAATCTGCTTTGTTACTTTGTTCAGCATAGAATGCATAAAATGTCCTAGGTGCTTTGAAAACAGTATCGCAAAGCACAAAACAATAAAAAAATTCCACCCCTATGGTGCATGTTCTTCAGACAATATCATTTTATTAACAACATCTAAAAAAAAAATGCAGAAATGGGTCAGCAACCCATTTGAGTGACTTTACAGCATATTCAGTGGTGTACTTAGACAAAAGAGATTCAACTCACCTGACGGCTAAAGTTAACTGAACAAGACCATTTCTTACATGACAAGGATCTGCACGCTATAGCTAGCTGTATTGTAGTTATGTAGTAATATTGGATAACTTTCATTTTATGGAGTGGACCTACATTTTATTTGGTTTGGGTTGGTTTGGCTTTTGGAAAGCTGCAATTAAAAAGATGTAATTATTTCTTAGTATGGCTGAGGGTGATATTTAACTGAAAACAACCCAGAGGAAAACAAGCTTGTGAATCTATAAAGGGATCAGAATAATGTAGTTATGGTAGTTAAGGCTGAGTGCGAAAACAGTTCAAAGAAAGTAGGATTGTAATTTAAAATAACATCTCATTAGCTGGTTTAATTACTCACTGCCAGCTCTAATTGGTTTTTAAGGCTGGGAACAAAAAACCATAGCACTTAGGAAAAAGAAAGGATTTTTACCCCCAGTAAGCTGGACACAAGATGAAGGTTCCTTTGGCAAAGCATAAGATTCTGATTAGGTTTCTTAGCTGCTTTGAATTATACTGATTATTCTGTATTTGGAAATTAAGCCAAACAGCTACAATATTGATTGTATCTTTCTCTAGTATTTTCTTAACTTTTCCTTATTAGTAACAAAAATCTTTTAAAAGTAACTATCCTTAAGACCCCTATGTAGATAAGCAGTTTACTAGGTGATGATTTAATGTGCAGTATGTTTCTTTATGTCCTCACAAGCCTTCTACCAGAGGGTTATCTTCAACCCTCTGTTCTTGTGCTAGCATGTATAAGTAGCTGTCAGAGACCATGGAACATAGAGTTTGCTGCTGAGTAACACAGAACAGAAAGACCATCCCAAAATAAGATGAGAAATCCTAGAAAATGAGTAATAATGAGAAAACTACTTACTTTTGACGTTTATTAGTCCAGTGTGAAATCTATGTTAACTCTTGAGTCGGGGTTAGGGACTATAAGTTCCTGTCCATCAGAGTAGGGAATTGTGTGCTAAGTCTGTTTCTGATTATACTTTATTAACTAATTTCTTTCTCCTTGGCCCAGAAATCCAGAACACGTTGAAGCACTAGATCTTCTTTAAAATTAAATCTTGCACATTCTTTTCATTTCAGGTGCTTCAGATTTCATAAGAATGAATATTCTAAGACAGCATGTAAATCCACAAGAATTTACATGAGTCTATTATCCTCTCATAAGAAAATCTCCCAGGTTGAGTCAAACGATGAAATGGTGTCTTACCAACTCCAGTTTGATTAAATATCTTAGAGAAAACTAGAAAATCGATCTTTTAATTGGTTTCTTGGAAAATCAAGGGCAAACTTTATAATCACTGCTTGCCTAGTCCTAAAGTGGTATGTACTTTTTCTCACCAGCTATCTCAGGTACAGCAACAGTGTCTCACTTTTGACATTGACCCTAATCAACATTCTTACACTTTCCTTGAATCAGATCACTTCTGAAGGCTTTCTTCATCAATTCTCCAAGTAAGATGAAATATTCTGGTATTTTACAGTGCTTTTTTGGTCTTTCCTGCTTTGGAATGCATACATGAAGCTGGTGGGAATCTGGGAGCACAAATGTGCTGGTGACCATAAGTTCTGTGGCTCATTCCTATGCTCAGCATTGATATCCTTAATTGGTGGCTGGAGAAGATTAAGGCATTCACATCAGCTAGATGACTGAGATAACCAAGGATTCCTGAGCACATTTTATTTCTTGGGTTTTCAATGTAGGGTTTTGATTAATATGTAAAATATTGTAAAGGGTAGTCAAAATGTTCTTGTCAAATATCTTCAAGTCAAACCAACTTTTAAAAAATTAATATGAAGTATATGTGTTTCACTTGAGTCAACTTTTTACCCACGCACTTTGTAAAACAAAATCAAAATAATGATTCTGTCCAAAGTTTAATTTTTCACACATTTTTCAAAATCAAAAATAACAGGATTTAAGATTTTATAATCTGCATTTTCTAAATTTAAAAGTGTTCATAATCTTCAAATGTCTAGCTGATTTGGAACTATTCCTTTCAAAAATCTACCATTTTTTTGCATATTCTAAGTCATTGTAAATACAACAACAGTTAGTGAAAGTGTTAAGTCTGGAGTCCTCAATTTTAATGGATGAAATATTTTTCAGGTGTAGCCTTGATCATTAAATTAGTTCTTTCTGGGCCTTCCAATCTTTTTAAACTTTCAAGGCCAAGGTATTTTTTTTATGTCTGTGTTGTGAAGATGAGGTTGTTGTCTATTTTGATTAATTCTTTTTTGGGACAATCTTGACTGGTAAATGTAGTGATGCTGTCAGTTAAATACTGATTTTTTATAAAATTATCAGACCTGCCTATATGTGATAGTAGGTGCTTTAAAACATGGTGTATATATTGAAGGCAATAAGATAGTAAAGCACATCATTAAAATTACATCTATGTTTCAAATAATTGAAAGAAATTACAAATATTTTTAAAATGAACTTCTAATTTAGATGCCTTTACAGTTTTGAATATAATTTTCCTAGCACGTTTCCCTGAAGCAAAAAAGAAGCTAAAAGAAAGAAACAAAAAGGAAACTAATTATAGTTGCTTCCTTGCAGTTTTTCGATTCTCTGAGGCACCTTTATGACCAATCATGATACCTCCTCATTTCAGAGTTAATGAGCCAAAAAGATGAAAGTTGTTTCAAGCCTTGTTCTTCTATTTCCACTGTTGCAATTGCTTCTGTTCTTCAAGTCTTCTAAAGGGCTGAACTAAACAAAATAAAGGTTTCAGTACTGCATTCTCAAAGCAATGTTCATATTATAGCTGATTGCATTCTCAGGAATGGCAGCCCTTTATGTAGTTGCTTGTATTTGTGAGTTATGTGGAAAAGAAAAGCAAATCAAAAAAATGGGTTACAGATTCAGGTACTCAAATCTTCAGCGTTAGCTCCCATAGAACATATAAATATATATAATGTTTTAAGAGAAAATATAAAGACAGATATGTGCACTGTAATTAGACAGTTATTAGGTAACATTCAAGAAAAGCTTCAAGAAAACATTTTAAATTGAGATGTTTAGAAGCTGCATTATTCCTTTAATCTCAGCTACTAGACAATGCCATAATAGGTAATATTAGACAAAATACATATCAGGGTATTAGTTGAGCATTAGTAGAATTTTCCAAAAGATGCACTATGTTATTTTGTTACCAGTTAAAGTCACCCTCTGACATAGATATGGAATATCTTTGGAATATTAGAAGTTAGGAATGGGGAAAAAAAAACAAACCACAAAAACAACAACCAAAAAATGCCCACTGCATTTGAAGTCCCTGAGAGAAAAAAAGTTAGGTGAGGCAGGAAGAGATAATTTCCTCCTTATCCATTAGTCTTTGTTTCTGTTAAAGACAATATATTGTGACCTATATCTGCCTTGGATGTCATTGTCTTTCTACCTCAAAAAAATGTTTTTGCACTCTGCCAGTACAAATGGCACATTTATGAAGAACCAAAGGAATGGAAGTAGCAGCATTTAGCCAGAAACAGAGGGCTGCAACCTCTAAAATTGTTTTAGGGTTGTACTAGAAGTAGAAGTAGTGATGTTTGGCATTTGCACAATAATGTGTTTTTATACAAACTCTTCTTCTTTGTTAGCCAAGGCACATCTGCTGGATATGCATAATTTTCTAAACATAGGATTTAATTTGAGACCTCACTCACAGCTAAAATTTAGTAATATTTAGGAGATTTAAGCCAAGATTGGCAGAAAAGCTGATTGAGAATAGTATTTTTTGTTTTAGGAGTCATAAAAAATTTTATGAAGGTGTTTTGGAGCGTGGCCTAAGTGTGGAAACAGACCAAATGAAGCCCCAATACTGATTTCTTCAAATTACTTTTTAACTTCCAGCTTCACATTCCTGTCTTTCCCTCTACCTCATAAGCAGCAATGACCCAAAATAAGTGATAATGGGACAAAGAATACCAAGCTGCATCCTACAGAAGAATTTTAGGCAAACAATTGAGCATACTTCACTTTAAAACCAGAATAATCAGAAGTAAACAAGATTAGATATCAATGAGAAAAAAAAAAAAAAAACAAACTTGACAGAGGTTTCAGTACATTTTGGACTATTCATTTAAATTATTGCTTCTCCTCTCCTATTAAACAACAATTGTGCCAGTTCTTCAGGATATCAACTTTGATCTCTTTTTTCTGGCACAGAAAGCAGTTACTATATCACTGGTTTTTTGAGTGACCTGGGCAGGTTTCTTAGCAAATATATCCTGTGCCTTTAATGGAGCTTTTGGTTTGGGGTTAAAATTGAAAGGTAAATCCCTGAGAACCACTTATGTCCCATATATTGTCTGCAATAAAAAAACTGTACAGTTTTTCTGGAGTAAATTTTTCCTGATAGGGATAACCAAATATCTATTTTCTAACTCCCATGAAATTTTCTTGAAGTATTCCTGGTTTTTTGTGAATTTCAAGATGATTATGGAGTATATTGCATAAAGATGTTATGCCTTTTGTAGGATTAAGAGATGTTTGCTTGTATGAATGACTGTGTGCTTTGCCTCCAGTTGAATATAAAAATAAGCATCTCATGAGACAGAAAACGTATTGTGATTTCTTTTTCCTGGCTGCCTTAAAAGAAACATAATAAGTCAATTTGCATTTTGAAATGTACTGAGAGCAACAATGGATCATTGAGTTCTTCTCAATTCCACCTGATGGAGCATGTAGAAGAGTCCCCTGCAATATTGCATTAGTGACACTTTCATTATCTGAAACTATTTCTGTATCCAGGCAAAACTATTCCTGTAATATTCCTGTCTCACTGTGTTTTGTATACGTGGAAGACTGATTTGCATTGTCATTCTTGGGCCTTTATGGTTCACTAAGGGTTGATGGAGTCGTGTGTGTGAGCTGTGGACCTTATTGAGCTATATTATTGCTTTGGTACTCTTTAGTGTGTGAACACGCAAGGATAATAAGAGAGCATAAATTCCATAAATTCTGTGAATTTGTGAGAGAATTGTAGTACACTACAACAGGTAAAAGAACTGCTATGCTAATATTTTAAAATAAGTGACTGAGATAAAAATTTAAATTAACTCAAATAGTTACTGTATGCTAACTACCAGTAAAGTGTACAGGTAGCAGAACAACATAACATGCCTTTCAGTGTAGTTTTATGTACAAAGTTGTATTTGCAGGTTATGTTTTCAATATTTAATTTAAACCTATTGAAAATATTAAAAACTATCTATTCCTATTTGTTGTTGATATTACTAGCAAAACAAACAAATAATCTTTGCCTATATTGCATGTTCTCACTATATTTTTATTGTGGATTAGGAATTACTTTTCTATTAGTAAGCTGTTCATACTATTGCTGTCTGTGATGCAGGACTTTAAATCATACTTAGCAGGTATCAGCATGGGGATTTACCAAAGAGAATCTTGAAAATCTGTCTTCCTGGTAAAATGAGCAAGCCTTGACCCAGAGGGATGATTAAATCAAAAACCATCACGTATTTGATCTTTTACTTTTTTTCCTCTTCCCCAAAAAGAAACATGATCATCAATATGCCTTGTAAATATAATTCTACCTCTTTTTTCTTTTCCAAAGTTTCTTTTCAAAGGGTAATTGCATATCTAAAAATCTTTGTTTACTTTGTTTGTAGTTCTTATTTAGCGTTGTGACTGCAGCTGTGCATTGAACCATTGTATTTGGGTGGATTTTCCTGTCACCTTCAGTGGGACTAATTCCATAAGTAAAGCTGTTCAGACATTTTTATGGGATTCACTCTTTTCCTCATGGAAAGTTTCAAAATGTAGCAATATTCAAAATAAAAAAATATTTGCTGCTTAAAAAAAAAGCAAAAGAGAAGAGATAAAGTCAAAGCCTCAGAACTAAGCCTCAAGCATGGGTGGCAAAACCAAGAAAAATAACTCATGTTTTTTATCTGAGGTCATATCCTCTGTTTTTTTCTCTATGATTCAGCACTTTAATTCACAAATTATTGCCAAAAGCAGTATTAAAATTTTAAATGGGTAACTCGGGATGCCTTGTAAAATTGGTATGCATTTTGTTGCAAAATAATACCAATTCCTAAAGATCAATAACTAGAAAGAACTATTCTTTTTTCTTATTTCCTTCCTGAATATTGTACTGAAATTGTTTCTTTTTAGTGGGCTTCTTCCAAAAACTTCAGTCTGTCTTGCATTCTGTCTTTTTTTGATCTTTCAAGTCTTTGTCCAGCTTTTATTTTAACATACTGATGACCGAGTTAATGACTTTATTTCTTTTTTGTCAAATGTACTTGAGTTTTGCATTTGTTGCTAATTAGAAATCAAATGAATCTCATTAAAGGGGTCTTGTAACCTTTTTCTACAATGAGAAAGGGCCAAGATTTCTCATCTGAAAAACTGTAGAACTGTCAGCACCTAATGGGTTTGTCAATGCTATTAGAAGTAAATAATAAACATAGAAAATGACTTGACATGAACTATTGCAAAAGATCTACAATGAGCTTTACAACAAAAATCAATATTTTTTCCAAGAGAGTGACTATTTATCGAAGGCACTAAAAGCTCTGGTGAGAGAGCAGGAACATTTTCCTGTTCAATTAGCCTAGATCCCTTTTGAAAACGTGAAATAGAAAAATGATGGCAGATCCACATTAAACAAGTGTGATGTGTTTTGCTAAAATGTGTTTTTATACACTTTTCCATAGACAGCAAAGACTATATACTTGGATTAGGTTTGTATGGCAAGGTTTTGGTAGTGGAGGAGGGGGCTACAGGGGTGACTTCTGTGAGAAGCTGTCAGAAGCTTCCCCCATGCCTGACAAAGAAAATGCCTGATGGATCCAACACAGATCCGGTGTCGGCCAAGGCTGAGCCCATCAGTGACAGTGGTAGCACCTCTGGGATAAGATATTTAAGAAGTGGGAAAAATACAACAGCAGCTGGGAGAGAAGAGTGAGAATTTGTGACATGAACAACACTGCAGACACCGAGGTCAGTGCAGAAGAAGGAGTTGCTCCAGGAGCAGGCACTGAGATTCCCCTGAAGCCTCTGATGAAGACAATGGTGAGGCAGGCTGTCTGACTGCAGCTCATGGAGGATCCCACACCGGAGCAGGTAGATTTCCCTGAATGAGGCTTTGTCACAATGAGAAACCTGCTCTGGAGCAGCCTCCTGGAAAAACCTGTATCTCCACAGAGAAGGAAGCCCACGCTGGAGCAGATTTTCTGGCAGCACTTGTAACCTCATGGGGAACCCACAATGGAGCAGTTTGTTCCTGAAGGACTGCACCTTGTGGAAGAGACCCACACTAAAACAGTTCATGAAGAACCCATGGGAAGGACTCCACTGGAGAAGTTAATGGAGGACTGTCTCATGTGGAAGGGATTCCATGCTGGTGCAGGGGAGGAATGTGAGAAGTCCTCTCCATGAGAAGGAAGGCGTGGCAGAGACAACATGTCATGAACTGACCACAATGCCCATTTCTCATCCCACTGAACCACTGCAACAAAGAAAATACTTTGGGAGTAAAGTTGAGTCAGGGAAGAAGAGAGAGATGGAGGAAGATTTTTAAGGATTTGAATTTATTTCTCATTACCCTACTCTGCTTTGATTGGTAATAAATTAACCTAATTTCCTCAAGATGAGTCTGTTTTGCCTGTGATGGTAATCAGTAAGTGATATCCCCTGTCCTTATCTCAACCCAGGAGCCTTCTCTTACACTTTCCCTTCTTCATCCCATTGAGGAGGTGTGTGACAGAGCAGCTTTACTGGGCACCTGGCATCTGGCCAGGGTC
>QWTY01053392.1:0-14500 GCA_008033365.1 Pseudorectes ferrugineus | reverse complement strand
CGGTGCTCCCGCTTGCCCTGGGGCTTGGAATGTCATGCACGGGTGTAGCTGGGGGCTTGGGAGCAAAGGAAGAGCTTCCCGTGTAATTCCTAAATGGATTTCACCGCCTTGGCTTTCCATGTGCCGCTGTTGCTGCTGCTCCCTCACAGCTGCTGGCGGAGGGAGGATGTCACGTTGCGTTTTCCCCCTGCAAATCCACTGCTTCAGGAGCCTCCACATCCCGTGTCTGACGTGCTCCTCGATCCTGTTTGCCTCTCGTTTTCAGGATCCCAGCGCTACATCGTTATGAGGGTGTCAGAGGCTCATCAGCTAAAGGATGGGAGCCACAAAAAAGCGTCGGATCCGGACTTTGGGAAAACAGTGAAAGATCTGCCTCGGTGAGAAAACCACCCCACACAGAGGTTAGGGAGCCCTCCCCAGAGGGGAGAGAGTAATGAGCCCAAGCTGAGCTTCTTTTCAGCCCTGCCAGCTCAAAGGTTTTGCCCATCTTCAAGCAATGACACTTTCTAGCAGAGGAGGTGTGAAAGTGCCTGGTCCTGTCAAGGTCTGGGAGCCCTCGGCAAAGAGGCTGAGCTGGAACTGGTGCTGGGGATCCCATGGGGGAGCAGGGGACAAGTGACTGGTCTCATCTGGGTTTTCAGAAGCTCACGTCCACCTGCAGTCCTGTGCCACACGCTGAGTTTCACCGAGAGTGGCTTGATGCCAAGCTTTAGGTGACGGGAGATGCCCAGGCATTGCCAGCTCCCTCCCTCTCCCCAGCAGCATTATTTCTGCCTGTCTGCTTCTGCCTGGCCCCACCTGGCCCAATTTCGTGTTTTCCAACGGCTCCTCCTCCCCAGCCCCTCGGGGCTTTTTTCCTTTCCTCTATTTTTTCTTGTGTTAGATCCCTGTTTTGTCATTTTTAATGAGAAACAAGATGAAACAGGCCCTGTGATTCTCACAGCTCCATTCCAAATCCAGGGAACAAGATATACCACACTGTAACTTTCAGTGCCCTTTCTCTTTTATTCTTAGTTTCCTTTTCTTTTCTTTTGCCTTTGCATCTTCCAGCCACCTTTTATGTGTTACTACTTCTTATCTCTCTGGCAAGGCAGTGACACAGCAACTTGCTTAATCCTGAGCTGCTGCTCGGCTCTGTGATGGGAACAAAGCAGTGGCCAAAATAAAATGTGGTCTTTTAACCACAGATTTTTGTTATGGATTTTTGAAATATTTTATGATTTTTTTTGTTGTGTTGAGTTGTATTTAAATGGAAGGCAGGGGGAGAGGTGCTGCTTTATTTACTGCTTGGGATTAGCTGGCATGGAAGCTCTGGATGTTGCAGAGATACCAGGGTATTGATTCCTTTTGGAGCTTGCAGACAATAAGGGGATCTTCCTTTTTTTCATTATTTCTCCCAGGACCGTTTTTAGGGAGGAGATTTTATCCATGTGTGACGGCTGCTCCCTGCAAAGGCAAACGATGTTGCCAAACCCCTTCTGAGCTTTAGTTGTGGTCTTTGTTGTGCTGGCAGAGGAGGATGGAAGCAGGTGCTCAGAACAGGAATTTGCAGCACTGGTCAAGCTGTGTTGTGTCAACACAACTCACACCCATCTGAAATTCCTGGAGACTTCGTAGGAAGTTTACCAGGGGTTAAGGCAGTTTTATGAAGAATATTACATTGAACAGATTTCAGTGCTGTTATTAAATGGCATTCTTGACTGGGTGCCATTTTCCGAGGTCATGGCTTGTTCTCCGCACGGAAATTGAATTCGAAACCTGCATTTAAATAACGATAAGGCTGTGACTAAAACCAACACAAACTGGGCAGCAGAAAGGGATGAAATCCAGTGGCTGATGCTTTTCTTGCTTGTCTGGAACAAAGCTCCCACTGTTTCTGCTGTCTGACAGCAGGAACAGAGACAATCCTCCTCCAGGAGCATCTTCTTTCACACCTCGTTCCTGAATCACAAATACCCAGAGGTGGGAACTTCTATCAGACAATTCAGACCAGCCCAGACCTCAGCGTGGTTTTTGTTTAACAGCAAGAACCCAACAGACTTCTGTGGTCCCTGGTTTTGATTAATAAAAGGGAAGTGCCTTCAAGGCTTTCTACTTTGGAAACTTGCATTAAAGAGGAGATCCCATCTGTGCAGGCAGCTCTTGGGGACACGTGGACCAGGCTGGAGGGTGAGGCCAAAGGACGCTCGCTGTTCCTTTTGTTTTAGTCAGGGATCCTGTGCACATTTTCTCACAGTGCAGACAGCAGTAGTGTCACAAAGATAAGCAGAAGTACTGATGAAATAAAATACTGTTCCATGCCATCAGGTCCTTTCTAAGTGAGGTTAATGAATTGCTGTATTCACAGTGCTGCCTGAGAGCAGGAGCTTACAGGAGTGCAGCCCATACAGCTTAATCCTCTGCCCTGGAGGGACTTCTGTCTTAACTCTTGGGTTGAAAAGGGCTGATAAAACAGCATTTTCCTTTCTCTGGTTCCGTATGATTGCTCTCATGGAGTGACCCCTCCTATCAGAGCAGAGGGACTCAGAGGGAGGGCATGCAGAGCTGGCATGTAGAGCTGTGCCAGGAGAGGAGGCTTTGTCCCAGCAAGCTGCAGGGTGGAGTTTGTGAGGATGATTGCCTGGCCTGGCAAGCCCTGATCTTCAAGATGAAGAGCTGTGGTCAATATTTCACTGATCACTCTTGCATTAGGTGCAGAATGGGACTTTGTTTCATTTCATGGCTTTTGTGCAGCTTTCCTGCGTTGCGGAGGGAGGTTGGTTCATGTTCTTGTGGGGTGCACGTGCTGCCCTCCATTCCCGTGGTGGTGGTGACAGTGGGTGTCACTTTGTGCTGGAAAAGCCCCCGTTCACGTGCTATAAAATTGTATAAATGTCCATTTATTAATGACTCATTAGCTTGTGTCTGTTCTCTGGTACAGTCTGGGGTGTCCTGGGCATGCCAGTGTTTCTCAGAGGAGCAGGCTCTGATCGTACAGTGGTCCCAACCTACCCAGAGAACCATTATGTGATGAAAGAGTTCCTGTATGTGCCCATATCAGTAAAGACTTGGAGGGTCAGCTCTTTTAGGTGGTGGGATTCTTCTCTGTGCAGTGCTGAGCCTCCTGAAATCCCTTTGGCTGCAAGAACTGAGCACTACTGAGGCTGTTCAAGAGTTAGGTGATTTCTGGTGTGTTTGAAGTCCTACTGATGTGATAAAAGGGTTTGTGTTGTCTTTAGTAAGGTTTTTATGTGCCTCACAACGACAACTTCTGTCCTCAGACAGATTAAATGAAGTGAGTAAATCCTTATTCCTAGTGCTGAAAGGAGTTCCTTTGCATTTTTCTACTCGCAAGTCCAGCCTGTAACCTTTGGGCAAAGGACACAAAGGCACACTAGTGCCAGGGAGAAGCTCTTCTCTGTAAAAAGGTGAAGGCACTGTCTGTTTTCTGCCTCAGCCACAAGATCTGCAAGCGTTTTCTGACTAAAATATTAGGCTTTGTGCTTCCAAATTAAGCACAGTCAAAAAGATCTGGAAAATAAAATAATACATTAAACTAATCCCAAGAGCTAGGCAGTGTAAAGCCCCCTGTAATCAAAGTGTAGGAATGTGTGGTATTTCTGTCTTTCAGCTTCTTTGTTCTTTTGATGTAATGAAATTCTCCACTTCATGTGAGTAAAGTTGCATAAATGTGACTCTGAGCCTCAGCACGTCTCTCGCTCACTTGTACCAAGGCAGGTTTGCTCTGATCTCACATTTCCACCAGAGCAGGAGGTGGTGACTGTGCCTTTCTGCTCAGTGAGCATCCCCTGGCATCCCTGCTGCAGGATTTCTACCCGTCCCAGAAATGGGATAACCTGTGGCACAAATCTGGGCTTGGCTTGGGGAAAGTCATGGGGCAGAATTTGAAGCTCGTTACAAAACGTCCCTGGCAGAGCAGTGTCAGTCCTCTTAGTCCAATATCCGAGATAGTGAGAGGTAATTGAGACCATTCCCTGTGCCCGAGGGCCTTTCTGCATCTCAGGGATGGAATTGTTGCTGGATCTGCATATAAATGACACATGGCAATTTTTCAGGCATATCTGCAGCTCTCTCCTAAATCCCAGTGGGTCGAAATAAAATGGAGTTACTCAATTTATACGTTAAGCTTCAAGTAAAACTGTGCTTAGATTGTGGCAGAAAGATTACTTTCTGCTTTTCAGGTGTCTCGGAGGTGTTTCCTCCATATAGAAAGGCTTGCTTGGTATTTCCCCTGAGTTACGAAACATCCGTGGTTATCAGAGGTTGTTATTGTTCTGAGAGTGTGGGGGCACGAGCAACGTGTGTGTGTGAGGATGTAGCACAACTTTACTCTTGGTTGAGTCAGGAGTCCCAAGATATCTGCCACCAGGGACTAATAAAACCTTGGAATGATGGAGGTTTGGTGAGGAGTAATGTCCTTTCAGTACTGGCCCATTTAGGAAAGAGGAAATACTCAGCCTGACCCTGAATGTTGGAAAATTACTGCTGAAATCATCCATGTAGAAGTCGTGGGTGCCCTCAGTGTGAATTACATCACACACACATGCTCTTTGTGTCACTGACTGGAAAAGCTCTTTCCCAATAAGCTCCCTTTTGGTATTTTTCCTTTCAAAGAGTTGCAGGATGATGGGATGCTGCCTCATCTTACATGTGATCCTTCTGACTTAGGGACAGACCTGAAATCAAAACATGCCCCAGTGATTCAATTCCAATATATTTGTCCTTCCCAGGTCAGTGCTGCTACTTCTGAAGAACCCCACCTTCATCTTCCTCTGCTTAGCAGGAGCAACTGAAGCGACCCTGATTGCTGGGATGTCCACGTTTGGACCCAAATTCCTGGAGTCTCAGTTTAGTTTAAGTGCCTCTGAAGCTGCCACCTTTTTTGGTAAGGAAACCATGTTTTTGCAATGTTTTCCCATTTTGCCAACAAACAGAAGAGCACTTTTAGCTCATTTAGAGTGGAGGCAAATGCTTTGCAGTTTAATTATGGACTGGCTATCCTCTTCAGCTGTTAGACAGGATCATTTCCTATCAGCACACCTACACCCAGTGCATTTCCAGAGCTGCATCTACTGACATCAGGAGGAAATGTGTCACTTCTGTAGCCATCAGTTACCCTCTAGAGGAAGGCAAAATAATTGTAGTTCCTCTTAGTGCATCACCAGGAAACACTGAGTAAGCATTTCCTCTGCTGAGGGATGTCAGAGCTGGGGGAGGTATTTTGTCAGCATCCAGAAACTGGGAGAATCCTCGTGTAAATGCCATAACATAGACCAAGGAATGCTGTCCAACAAGCACCAGCACTCGTGATGTGCTCCTCAGAGAGTCAGTTTTAAGATTTCTGGGTAGGAAAAGCTGCCTTACCAGGCTCTTGCCACATTACCTGAGCTGTTACAGAGGACCACCTACTACAGCAGCATCCACTGAACTCCCACCAAGAAGCCACACAGAAAACAAGCGGTCATTTATATGCAAAACATGCTGCAATTAATGTATTCAAACCTGAAAACTCCTTGCTGACATTTCTGAACTCACTTGTGGGATTTTTTTCCCCTTCTTTTTCAGGTTATCTGGTCGTGCCAGCCGGAGGGGGAGGCACATTCCTGGGAGGATTCCTCGTGAATAAATTTAAACTGCGCTGTTCAGGAATCATCAAGTTGTGTTTGCTTTGCACAGTGTCAAGCCTGCTGGCCATATTCATTTTTTTTATCCACTGCCCTAACATGCCCATGGCAGGAGTAACCCAGATGTACAATGGAAGGTAACAACAACCACTCTGTCTGTCCTGAGGGGCTCTGGTCAGAATAAAAGGATAACTCCAAACACACAGTGCTGGTGGCAGTCGTGTGTGAATGTGTTGGGGATGAAAGTTGGTGTCTGGACAGTCCTACAGGCAGATGTTGAGGTTGAGACACAGAAAATAGATGTCCTAAGTTTTGCAATGAGATGGAGTTTATAGAAGAGACTCGCGAGTTAGTGGGGGAGGGAAGATCAGCAGCACCAGAATGGGAGATACTCCACTCTTCAGCTGCCTTTGCAGCAGCCCCCATCTCTATCCAGTGGGATAAACTGGACCAGAAGTGGGAATCTCTTTTCCAAATGGAGGTGTCACCCAAAGACCTGGTCACTTAAACTCCCCTGGTGGCTGTGGGAAGAGAGAGCTCCAGGGCATGGTTAAAATCTGGTGGGATGAAAGCCTTTCCAAGCCTGGCTTTATGCTCCTTGGGGATCCATCACAACTCCCACTGTCCCTTCCCCTCCCCATTTCCTCCTGTAAAGTGCTGCTCACCGACTGCTCCTGTGTTTCCCTCAGTGCTTTGCCAGGTGGGCACCTCAACCTGACAGCAGCCTGCAATGCCCAGTGTGGCTGTTTGCAGGAGACCTACAGCCCCGTCTGTGGCACCGATGGCATCATGTACTACTCCCCCTGCCACGCCGGCTGCAAAAAGGTGTCTGAAAACCTCAGGAACGGCAAGAAGGTAGGTCTGAAAGCACTGTGGGTGAACAGGGTGGTGGCACATCTTTGGAGTGATTTGGCTGGCTCTGCAAAAGGTTTGAGCTTTGCTGCAAGTCAGTGTAAAATCAGCCAGGGCAGGGTGGATGCTCTCAGGTACCATGTGGGATGAAGGCAGAAGGTACCCTGAGGTCAGCCTGCTTTGCTTCTCCTGTTGTATCCAATCATCTTTGCCTCATTCTGGGTCAAAATGTGCTGAAATCCATGGAAAATCACCCGGGCAGGCAGGGAGCTTGGCAAGCACCTGATTTCTGTCCCAGTGCTCATTTTGGATCTTGAATGAACATCATGCACCTCCTCATCCTTCCAGCACATTGCTCATGGAGCCAGGCAAAGGCTTAGGAAGGGTAGGGATGATATTCAGCCTTCAAGGGCTGCCTGGCAGAGTTGATTTCCCTTACTTAAGGGACCTGTTTGGAAAGAGAGGTGTGTTGAGAATGCAGCTTGATTTCCACTTCATTCTGGGAGTGTAACCAGCTGCTTTCTGCCCTCCCTGAACTTCTTACTTTTAAAGCTTTGACTGTCCCCACGCTCTCCTCAGCAGAGCCCCCACCAGCCTTTCTTTCCCAGGTCTACCACGAGTGTAGCTGTATTGACAAAACCTTCCCGTCCGGCCCTGGCAGTGCAGAGCCAGGGAAATGCACCTCCTCCTGTGCAAAAAGGCCCTTGCTCCTGTGCTTCATGTTCGTGGTCATCCTCTTCACCTTCCTGAGCAGCATTCCTGCCCTGACTGCCACTCTGAGGTAAGCATGGGATGGCCTCATCCTCTGCCAGCACTGCAGGAAGCCTCAATATCCTCCTCTCTGCTTTATCCTGCTGGGTCAAGCATGGAAAAGGTGTGATGGGAACCACCTAGTTAGTGGCAACCTGGAGACATCAGGACTAATTTCCATCCCAGTCCAGCTGGGAAAGCAAATTCCAGCATTGGAAGCTTTATCCTCTGACGTGGGATACAGACATTTAGAGCAGTGGTGGAGGGACATTGCACTGGGGTGATCCTAAATCTCAGAGGGCATGGAGGTCCCAGGTGTGTTGGACTTGAGGATTTGGAGTTGTGAGGCAGGGAGGTGCAGCCTGGCAGCGTTTTTAAACAAACCCCTTTTTTCCCCCAGGTGTGTCTCCGACAGACAAAGGTCCTTTGCACTCGGGATCCAGTGGATTGTGGTACGAACACTAGGTATGGAGCAGAGGGAGTTTGCACACCAGAACGGTCTGGTGGTTCTGGGGGGCATGTGCCAAGCTGTCACCCAAGAATAAAACACCCTGGGTTGGAAAAGATGGGAGTAGGACACACACTGGTGGAAGGAGGATGCTTTCTTTTGTTTGCTGACATCCAAGAAAACCTAATTCCCTTTGCATGTGGTTTACAAACTGAATGGAGGGTTCTGTAACACGTCACAGCTACAGAGGTTCAGTGTCCTGCCAATGTGCCCTTGTTTTAAGGAAAAGGAGCAGAGGTGTTGAAGCTCCTGTGTCTTTTGGCTCTTATCCAACATGTAGGTAGGATGGCCAAAAGACCTGCTGGATTCTCAGATCTTGAAATTCAGTGTATTCTTGATACCTTGTGGCTCCGGATGCTGCAGGATGAGTTCTCTTAATCATGATATCAGCAGAGCCTGGTGCTTTCCTGCAAACACCTTGTGACTTGCACGGCTGGTGCAAGTCAAGGGCTTGCAAGGCTCGGTGCTGCCCAAATTGAAGGTCCCCTCTCTCTGCCCACAGGAGGCATCCCTGGCCCCATCGCCTTTGGATCCATGATTGATAAATCCTGCCTGCTCTGGCAGGACCAGTGTGGTGAGCAGGGTTCCTGCTACGTGTACCAGAACTCAGCCATGAGCCGGTACACCCTCGTCGCTGGACTGGTCTACAAGGTGATGCTGCTGCTTAGCTCCACTCCCTGATAAAGCAACCAGGCCTTTAGGACACAATGTTTTGCTCTGGGAAGGAATTTTACAAAACTGGGTTGTCCTGATCTGGCCCACCCCCAGACTAAATTAAATTTTCACACAAGAAATTCTCAGGGAAGGCAAAAGCCCCATTTGCTTCTCATCAGGTAATGGTGCTCCAGACACCATCATTCTGTTAAATTCCCATTATTTTCTAGGCTTACAGCTTCTATTGCACCGTATGAAATACCTCCTTCCAACAGCAACCAAAGTGATTTTTGCTAGAAATGGAGTAAAATATCTAAGTGCAGTGTGTTAGTGAGAGTGAGGGATGGCATTGTGGGCAGGCTGTAAATAACCATTCCCCAGTCACTGCTAGAAAATACGAGCGCTTAGAGCTGTGGGTTTTATTTATTAGCAGAAAACCATCATTTTAACTGCTCCCAAACAAGCACTTGCCCTAGATAGTAGTGTTTAGCAGCTGCTGTGATAAAGAGGTTTTCAAAAGCCTTCCAGCAAAAGGCTGAGGCACTGTTGGCTCATGCAGCACTGGGCTCCAGGTGTCCATGTGGGGCTGAACTTCTCCAAATTCCCATTGCTATGGGGCTGGCTAAATTCAGATTTTTGCCCCCTCAAGCTCTGTGTGTGGCTCTGCTGCGCAGGCTGGCCAACATCCCCTCCTCCCCAAAGCTTGGTCAGCAAAGCTCATTGCAGATGTGGGGTGGGCACCTGGTTTTGGGGGAGAGCAGAGAGTAACGGGATGTCTTCATGGCTGCAGGTGCTCGGGACAACCTTCTTTGTAGTCGCCTGTTTACTCTACAAACCCCCACCTCCAGAGTCAGCTCCAGGCAGCTCGGATGCATCCGAAAATGGCACCAGTGACCTCCAGGAGCACAAGCCTTCACTGCCAGCTGAAGAGGATATATAGTGCTGTCCACGTGCAAGTGACTTTCTCAGCCTCAGAAATACCACAAGAAGACATTATGCAGTCTCCCAAGGGGTTTTTAAATCAACAGTAATATTTTAAATTTTTTTTTTTTAGTTGAAGATAAATAATTTAATTAACCACTGGTGTGCTTTGCTATTTTCTTAACGGCAGAAGCACATTTAAAGTTGTGCGCTGGTGCCACGTGCAGTTATTTAATTTTATTTAAAGAAAGGGCTACTGTAGCTTTATTCTGTGTCTGTGACAAGCCAGGACCACCTTCTCCACTCGTGGAAATAATCACTGGTAACTCCAATGGAGCATGTGGGGTTTAAACCACCACAGGATCTGGGCCAACTGTATTGAATATCTCAGTTGTAAAGCCAACTGTAGCAAAACTTCTGTCAGGACTTCCCAAGCCTGGGAGGAGCACTGCTGTCCTGCAGTCTGCATTGCAGAGTGGTCAGCTGGCCCCTGAACTGCTGCATGCAAAGCAGACAGCCCTGGCAGTGTCCTCCTCCTTCCTTGTGGCACACAGAATCACTCTGTTCAGGAGCAGCTTCTCTCGTTATGCAAGTTCCTATTACTGGGAGAGGAGATTTGATTAGCAAATCCATCAGTACACTACGGGCAGCCATCCCCAGAGCTGCCGAGCACTGTACACTCACTGCCTCACTCATTGCAGGGTTTACACCGTGGTGACACTTCATTTTTTTATTTGTGTTGTTTAAAAGTGATGCCTTTTGTAATGTACTGTGCAAAACTTGAACTTCTTGCTGTTTGCTGGGCGTGGGAAGACGTGAGATACAGATCTATGCAATGCTTCTCTTGGGTTGTTCTGCAAAGACGGTGGGTTTGGCTAAATGGAGAGGTTGGAGTGAATTTAGTTTGTCTCTAGAGCAGTAGCCTGAGGGACAGGACTGCCTTGTGGAAAGGGGATGCTGGCTTGTACCTGGCCTGCTTGCAAGTAGAGAGGGCAGCGTTCCCGAAATGACCTTTGAATGTGCTCTTGCGATATTGATCAGGACCTGTCTGAGGGGCAGAAGTGGAATTTGGGCATGTGTGAGTCTGGCTTCCCTCTCAGTGCAGATCAGGCCGGGTTTGTGTTTGCACAAACTGTGTGGCCTGCCAGTGTTTGCACAGCCACATGACCCAGGTGCATCCCCAGGGGAGGCTGTGAGCAGCCCCTGGAATCCTGCGTTGTGTAACCGTGCTCACAGGGGACGGGACCTGCATCACTGAGCTGCAAAACTGGTGCTTCCTCTGTGCCAGCTCCCACTCAGAACTACTTTGTAGATGTTTTTGTATATTTTGTGTATTTATGCTTTCACAAAAGGACACAGGATGGGCATTTGCTTCCTTCATTAGCAAAGGACTGACTCTCAGAGCGTTCCCACTGCAGACAGGGATGGTGGTGCTGGGAGTGTGGTCGATCTTCAGGTCGATGGAGGAAAGCAGCTTCTTCCATTCACAGATCCCCTCCCACCAAAGCCACATGGTGACCTTCCTGCTTCCAAATCCCTCGTTTTCCAGTCCCTGTCGAGTGCTGGGACAGACTGTGCATCCCCTGCCCCATCCCTGGAAGTGCTCAGTGCCAGGTTGGATGGGGTTTTGACCAACCTGGTCTAGCTGAAGGTGTCTCTGCCCACAGCAGGGGGTTGAAACAAGATGATCTTTAAGTCCCTCCCAACCCAAACCATTCCATGATTCCTTTTCTATCTCTAGTAACTGCTGGAAAAACTAAAAGGGATAAGGGCGAGATGGATGGTGGCTTTTGGCTGCTGGTGCAGCTCTGATGGGGCACAGTGTGCAGGAGAGCCCTGTTTTTCCAGGGAGGCAGGATTAGACCCAGTGATGCAGGATTTAACCCCAACACGATCCCAGCACCTTCACCTGGGTTTGGAGCCACCTGCAAACACAAACCTGTCTCTCCAGGCCTTGCCCTTCCAGCTTAGACACTTTGGGTACAAGCAGGGATCTCAGATGGGGAAATGCATGAATGTATTTTGGCAGCATATTTTATGTATGATGTATTTATGAAAGGTAGAAGTTTTTCTTAATATATATATATATGTGGATATTGCAATGCAATTTTAGTGTTTATAAAACGAGCTTTATCTGAGTGTGTTGTTTCCAGAACTAAACAAAAGCTCGTGGGATTCTGGGCATTTATGATGTTGCTGTGGGACTGGTAAGACAAGGAGTTTAGTAAGCAGCAGCAGCATGGCATTCCTGTTCCATAAACAGGCTGTTCAGGTGTTCAGGTAATTTAAAATATTTGGATGTTTCCCAGTCTGATATGAAGTATTACATTGCTATAAAAGCATAGAAATACAACCACTATTTCACAGGTACCTGTGTGCGTGTTTTTCATCGGTTGTCACCCTTTCCCAGCCTCAGTTCCTGGCAGGGGTGACTCCGTGGTGCTGTTTGCTGCAAGGTCATCGTGGGATCTCCAAGGAGGAGAGTTGGAACTCAGGTTTGTGTTTGTTTGTAGTGTTAATAAAGCCCCTCATGGCCACAGGAGCTTCAGGCATCAGGTGGCATCGAGGCCCTGTGTGTTGGCGTCTCCTGCTGACTGCCCTCTCCTCCTCAGACAGAGGATTGTTGCTCCTGAGGGCAAAAAGAGGTTTGTGGTTGCTGGGGAAGAAGAATCTTCATTTTCCAACCCTGTTAAAGCCATGGAGTGCCTGCCAGCCCTGCGCTGGGTAAACAAGGTCAGAAGTTCTGTGTCACCTGTGGTTTGCTCAGGGCCATTCTCGCTGTTGGGGAACGCAAACAAACCGCGGTTGGTGTTGAGGAGACGCCGCGGGGAAGTGAAACAAATGAGCGCCCAGAGGGAGGGCAGGCAGGAGGAACTGGATGTTATTTATTGTGGGCAACATCCCAGGCAGTCGATGAGCCGTTTTTCTCTCTGCTGAGGAGTTTGTTTGGAAGCTTCCTGGAGGTTGTAAAATGCCAGTAAATAAAAGCTTTGAGTGGCACACAGATGGTTCTGCAGAGCTTCCCACCCTTCTGCTGCTGCCGTGGTCTCTCCTATGCCTGGATGTGCAGAAGAGCCTCGATGCCTCCCTGTCCCAGCAGCTGCATCCTTTGGCTTCCCTTGCCCCATCCCTGCAGCCCTCCTGCCTTCGTGCCATAGACAGGAATGGGAGCCAATACCGACAATTCCCTTTTTACACTTAGTTTCATATAACACAGGAAGGAAAAAGAAACACGAACCAAACAAACAGAACGTGACTGGCATGATTGGATTTCAGCAAAAGGAAGAACCCCCCTTTTTCCGAGGGTCAGACCCTGCTGGGTCAGAGTTTTGTGCAGGGCCAGGTGGGACTGGGGAAGGTGCCACTAGATGGCAATGGAGACGGCAGCACGGTGCCATGGCCAGCACCTCTGTGTGCTGCTGGCAGCGGGTTCCTGCTGCTTTAGGGAAAGGACGGAAACCAAATCAGTGCACTCGATTCCAGCTTTGCAGCAGCAAAACCACAGATACGTTATATAAGATCCAAATAAGGTCCAAAAGTAAAATTTTAGTACCTAGTGATACGTTATTCTAGGGAAAATACACAATTTGTAAGCAGAAAGCTGTGCAACAGGTGAGGGTTCAAAGAGAGCAGCTGCATTATTTCTACAAAAGTTGGTAAATTCTCATTTGAAGCTTTTCCTTCCCAAGCAGGGATGGAGGGCTCTGAGCTGTCACTCAAAGGGCAGTTTATCTCTTTATGTTTTGATTTTCTTTCTTCAGTTGTTATAATTGGGGTTGCTTTAGCCTGACCCTTTCACCTCCCTCTGAGAAAAGCCTGCCTGTGTTCTCCTGAAGTTACAAAGGATGTTTGCTTTGGAGCACAGGAATAATCCCAGGTGCTCTGGCCCAGGTGAACTCCGTGGAAAACCTTATACTGAGCCCAGTGGGCTCTGGGTCAGGGTCACAATTAATAATTTATCTGATTTGTTTTAAAATCAGACAGCAAAAAAGAAGAATGGCAGGTTAAGAGAAATGTGTGTGTTTTACCAGCCTGGGCAGCCTCAGCCCAGCAAATGTGAGGGTGGCCAGGAGGTGTGAGGGGTGGCTGTGGCTCTGCTGTGGGAGCAGAACTGGGTTTCCATCACACAGTTCCAGGGAATTTGAGGAAGCAGAATGTGCTGGCATTTTCTGCAGCTAAAATAATTTCCTCTGGAACAGAATAAACGCCAGAATCTTCTTGTCTTCCCTCAAGTTTTCATATTGACCTGCAAGCAGCAAATTTAGAAGAGGAAAATGAGACCATCCTGCTCCTTCTGATGAGGTGCTGCGTGTCTTCTCCAGCCAGGGACCTGCTGTCCAGTTTCCTAGAGATGCATGGAAAAACGAATCTCACATTTAAATTAAAATTTGTGTTACATCTCGCCTGCTTCATTACTGAGTAACACTCTGTCTGTTAAGAGAGTCCTGAGAAACCTCCTAGAAGTGCATACAATGGGATGAACCCACCACAAATTCTCTTACAAACCTCTCCTTCTAGTGAGGGGGAAGCAAAGCTGCTGTAAAATGAATATTGCAGTAGTTCAGTGAAACACTGATGCACGAGTAACTATAGAAACTGTAGCTCCAGACACGAGTGTTCAACATACTAATGTGCCCTGCTTCAAACTATTATGAAAAATGTGATCTCTTACTATTCTGGCTTTCTGGTATAAAAATACAAAATCTCTTCCAAGTGGAGCAATGCTCTGAAAGTCAATGAAATTGCAGCTGAAGCCTTCCACCTCAGCAGGGGGAAGAATTGAAAATCCTGAGCTACCCAGGCCTCTGTGGCATTGCAGACAAAATCTGTAGTTCGTAGAATCACAGAACCATGGAATGGTTTGGGTTTGAAGGGACCTCAAAGATCATTTCATTCCTCCCCCTGCCATGGGACACCTTCCACTATCCCAGGTTGCTCCAAGCTCCATCCAGCCTGGCCTTGGACACTTCCAGGGATGGGGCAGCCACAGCTTCTCTGGGCACCCTGTGCCAGTTCCAACTGTTTGATTATCACCTAAAAATGTAGCTGTGAAAGCATTTTTAATAGAAAAAGTAAAGTACTGATTGTCTCCGCATGCCTTCATTCCTAAGGATGGATTGGCAGGGAATTTGTCTTGGGAGATGCAGACACTAACTTTTGTTTTACACTGTGAGGAAAAGAAAAATCTGTA
>QWTY01053373.1:0-15234 GCA_008033365.1 Pseudorectes ferrugineus | reverse complement strand
ATGTTAAAAGCCATTTTCCATGGGTCTCCCACCTGGCTTCCAGCAGCTCCTACAGAAGTACATCCTACCAGACACCTTCTTCTTTATTTGAGATCATCATTATTCCTTACTGCTGGTGGCAGTCAGTTTAAAATACATTCTCCAGCTAAAAGACACTCTTAACTTTGTAGCTGCATATCAGCAAGAGCAGATTACACTCACAGGTCCCACATTACTGTAAAAATTACTTTTCCATTTCTGCTTTCTCATGCTTGCCATTTTCACTTTAGTACTGACTTCAATTAATTTCAAATCCTACCAAAATTGTTTCACTTTAAGAAACTAAATTAAACTACTACCCAAAGTAGCTCATTGACCCATTTAATTGTACTTAACATTACGCTTACCATTCCTTCTCACTGGTCTTAAACATAAGCCCATTGCTAATTTGTTTACATGCAATATTGTAAATTAGTGTCGATGACAGCTACATAACAATTTCAGTAGCTGATGAAAGAACCTTGTTCTTAATGCTGTATTTTTTTCAACAGTTCTTTTTGTATTGTAAGAAAGAAAGCAAAATTATATTGTCCGTCTGAGACTAATCAGACTAAACCACTGTTTATTATTCTTTACCTTGAATGAAAACCTTGAATTTTTCAAACCATGATGAATTATTGGTGAAATTTTTATCCCATGTTGCCTTTTGGTGTATGATTTCTACTTCTGTTTCTAATTACAAATGTCTCGTAGAGTTTTCAGTGAGGTTTGAAAACATTGTTTGAAGAATTATTTTCAGGTTTCTTTTATTAACTTCCTCAATGCTATGACTGTGAATTCTGGAGCAAAGCTAGGCCAAGTCAGAAATGATGAACGGAAAGGGGAATGGAGATGGATGAGGAAAAATGGTCATATTTCTGATCCCTGAAGTGGTTCTACCGTGCCTTGGTCCCTCTCATGTGTGGAGCACCTCCTAAGCAATGCTTGCTGAGAGCCCTTGTCAAGTGGCTGACTTCAGGTCTTCTGCTGCCTGTGCTTCTCTTGGCTGTAAGGTCTAGGAGGCAGAAATCAGAAAATAGCCCTCTGCAACGTCAGCCTTGAACCCTCCCTTGTCTATGGAAAAAAGTGTGCTACCAAGAGACTGATCTTCTGCTCTTGTGGGCCTGATCCTACTGTAAAAAGAGTTTTGCAGTGTCACAGCTGCAAACTATACCCTTCTGTAGGAATAAAATGATGGAGTCCCTTGGGAAAAGAATATGGACTAACAGGTGATGAAAAGGACCAAGAATAATAAAGCTAACAGGGGCTGGGAATATACTGTGAAGTCATTGAACAGCCACCAGTTACAGAAACCTTCAATTATTTTCACATTCAAAATATCATCCACAATGAGTGAAAGATGGGAGAATTTAGGTCGTCCAAGGTTCACATTGCAATGTAAAGATTTGTAAAATTTTATTCTTTATCAAACCATGGGAAACCTTAGCTTAAATTCACTAATTCGAGAAAAATCCCAGTATTGAAGTTGATGAAGGGTTTCAATTTTTTCCACACACATAAGGCAGCCATGAATATTTATTGGTTACTTGTGAATATAAATATTTATATTTATGTGAGGATTATGTTTACAAGAACAAGGAAAAGACAAAGAATAGCACATGACAGGTAGCTCTATCATGCCCACTTCACAAAAGCAGTTTTCTTTTAACTATGAAGTGCTACAGTTGCGTAAGGACTAGAAATTAACTACACAAAACAACAGAGCTAATGCATGGCCTCACCTAACAAAATATTTGTATTGATTTCTAATAAATATGCTTGTCACCTGGTAGATTGCTTTTTGGTAGACCTTGCATTACAATTTTCTTATGGTATTGAATGCCTGGAGTTCACAACTGCTTTTATCATGCTCCAGAACAGATAATAAATACTTAGATACACAAAAAATGGAGGAGTCAGCTTTCTTTGCATGTACTCCCTTCTAATGAATCCAGAATAAATTCTCTAATACACACTGTTATTTCTATTTTGTGTTTTAAATACAACCAAGTAATCAACACAGTGAATCTACATTTGACACAGATATTATATTTTTCAAAACAATTAACTTTCCTCAGAAAAAAAAAAAAAGGGAATTTTTATATAAAAAAGAGACAAAGGGGTTCATATACACTTTACACAGAACAGTTCAAACAGGCCAGAATTTTCTTTCATATTCAACAAAATTTACTCAATGTAGACTACAAGATTTTTTAAACTAAACTCTGTGTGAGTGTGGGATTGTGTAAAAGAATGGTTAGAACCAAGCATTCACATAGCTGGGTGGGTGATTTATCAGGCAACCAGCAGAGTTCTTCTGAATGTCTGCCACAGGCAATTTAGCTGCAAATGACTATTTCATTTTCTTGAGTGTGTGTGCATTTCTCTGGAAAAGGAGCTGGGCATTGATTTTGGGCCTCTGTATGGGTATAGGCATTGGAGCAGAGGGAATCCTGCTAGTTTTGCTAGAGTAAATGCTAAAATTCATACTAAAATAAATTGGGGAGGAGAGGGGAAGGGTTTGACATGTCTTCTCACGTCACACAATTTAAAAAGTCATGTTGCTGACACCCATAAATGTAGAAAAGTGTCTGAACTCTCCCTTAAACTATTCTTCGGAGTACAGGATGGTTTTAAAAGCCTCTCTCTGAAATTTTGTTCTCACTTGTTTACATGGTTTTGCATGCAGAGAAAAAAACTTTTCGTAGAAGTGCCTTGTCTCAAAACAATTTCACTATGAGGTCTAAGAGCTACTTGTGAAAAATCTTGTTCTAGTTAGTTCAAAGGAAACTGCTTTAGAAAGGGATAGGGCAAGGTGAACATGGTGTTCCTTCTTTGGCCAACAGTATCCTTTTAATTATCTATCCTTTTAAGTGTTTATTAATTAACCTCACACCTGTGCCAAGCTGAGATTATTTCCAATAAAAGAAAAAACTGTCAAGTACTATGGTACTTTGAGTAAAAGAGTAAGGAAAATGGAAATAAAAATTAGACCTGTAATTTCAAAAAAGTGTTTCTACCTCTTTTAAAATTTTAAGAGAAATGACAAAACATTGTAGGAAAAATGAATGATCTGACACATTCACATGTACTGACACCCTTCTATTCCTATATCTTTATAAATTATATTCCATTAGAAATATGCTTTGTTCATGCCAACAGATCTTGATTTGATAAGGAAAGCAGATATCACATGCACATACACGTGGATGAGACCACCACAACCAACTCGTGTTGGGCACAGAAAGCCTTTTAAAGTCCTTTAACAATCAATACACAGCTCATCACCACTAGCACATTGAGATCATTATTATCCCTACTTTACTCTTACCCAGACTTGTTGTACTTCCCATCCTTGATCCCAAATACGAAACCTTCCTGCTCCCTCCACTCTACCTCCATCAAGCCAGAAGATGCATGACTCATGAGATTTTCAGTTTTTCCCAAACGATCAGCAAAGCATATACATGTGAGTAGGATGCTAGGGGAAAACAGGGAATAAATTAAATCACATATATGCAGCCATACACATACTATAACTTCAGCCCACATATCTCAGCTTTACTTACAAATAATTACCACAGCTCCCAACACTACTACAGCTTTATCAGTGCTGGCAGCCCTAGTGTAGATGGCACCCCAGCAGCTGTCAGCAGCATCATGTCTATGAAACCAGCTCAGTGCCAATCTAATTAGCACAGTGCTGAAACAGCTGCTGGTGCTGGAGAGCTGTGAATGTTGCAGCTCGTCCTACCACTAATGTCAGTGGAGCTGCAATAGTGGGAATGTTCTGTAAATGTTCCCCGGTGCAGAACAAGCCTATGTTGGCAGTGACCTGGATTTCTCTCCTTGTTGGTCATAATACTTAAAGTAAGGTGTCAAACTCAACTCTGTACTTAAAATCTAATTAAGGACTCCCCATCCTACGTGTTTCCTTAAAAATTTTGATGTCCTGTGTTTCTGATGACAGACTCCTTCCCATATCTGACTTTAGCAGTGCCTATGATCCCCCTGGTTTTAAAGAGAGCTGTACAGACATTGCAACCCATGCAATTCCTGCTCAGCACTGAAGAGAACCTTGTGAAAAGGCCAAAATTATTCTGGTAACAGGTCCCAAAAGGGCACTACCTGGTTTTATCATTTCTTAATGAGACAAGAAGGAGAACTCACTATTTTTAAACTACTACAATGAAGTAAGTTGTATATACCTCAAAAGAGGATACAGGTAAGCTTCAATATCTGATGCCTCCCCTCTGTCACTCAGATTAATAAATATCTGTATCTTCAGAGAGGTTTTCAGGACTTGTCTGAGGAAATTATTAAAATCACTTTTGTCTTTTAAAAATGGCAGTTATGAAACAAAGACTCAGGACAAGAAAAACAGATGAAATGCCAATTAAGTATAATCAATCAGACAAGAGTCTGTCAAAACAAAAATAATATTTAAACATGCATTCTTCCTGGGGGAACAGCCTCCACCAATCTGCAGCTCACCTGTTACACAGAGGGTAGGAGGAAAAGACAGGTCAATGAGCTCACTGGAAGAGGTAGAACTTTTAACTGATGTAATTTTCTCCTTGAACAGGAGGGACAGGGGAACATGATCTCTCTGTTTCATGGGGAATACCCCAACTGTCTTTCCAAAAACAGGGCTTGCAGTAAAGACACAAGAGAAATTTCAGGAGGCGAACAGGAAGATGTGTGTCCAGAAAACACTTAGAAGAGTTCATATTTTGGGGGAGTGAATTAAACAGAAGAAAACTCTGCCTGGCCTCTACATTAAACCAAACAACCTTTTCTCTTGGCATACAGCAGAGATATAACTCAGGATGGAGTATGATTTATTGCAGTGGAAACACATTCCAGACAAGAATTGTCTCTTTTCCATCCTTGCATAGCATAAAAGGATACTCTTGAGTACTGCCACTAAATAAACAACTGGTGACTCTTTGCTGCAGCTGAAATCTTCCCATTGTCTGCAGTGAACCGCAGAAGATCAGTGATCCACTTAAAACATTACTGTGAAAATCTTCCTCAAAATCTCCCCTTACTTGTCAGTACTTACACAAAATGATAACAGTCCTTGCATTTGCCTTTGAAGGGTAGGCTGGGTGGGTGCTGTATCCAGCTCTGCAGTTCTGGGAGTAAATGGCCCTTTCTCACTCAGCAGCACTACCAGGGTCCGTGAGATCTTTGCCCCTGCCCCATTTCCAAAACATGATGGCCAGAAATCCCATTCTGGACACAGAGCCATTCCAGTACATCAGGAATTAAGGGAATCTGTCCCCTTATGTAGCAAGCAGTGCAGATGGCCTTCTTCTAAAGCTGCTGCTGGCACAGAGTAGTGGCAGATTGTTCAAAGAGGGATAGATTTGGGGAGCAACAAAGAAGCCAAGGATAAAAGTACCATCCAGCTTTGTTCCATGTGCAAAAGGAAGTCTATTATGTGTCCCTTTTGTTTCCTCTGTTGCAGGAAGCAAGGAATTTTAAAGGAGTGAAGTTTAAAGACAGGTGATATAAAAAGTAAATATTTTGCTCCTCTTGGCTCCACAGAAATTAGGAGTTGTCATTCCACTGAGATTTCTTGGAGGGAATTTTTAATGTACGGCTCTGATGGTTATTCTACTTCACAGATATGAATACTTGTAAGGTTTGAACTCTCATTTCACTTTTAATCGCTTAACAGATCCATTGCTCCTGAGAAAACCAAAGATTCTTTAAGCTCTCCTCTGCGGGAATATTTGAGCTCTTGCCTTTATATACCTAGAAGTGATATATTCTGTTCTGTTAGCTGAAAAGAGGAATTCTGCTTTAATCCCAGTTATGTTTTTGAAGGAATGTAAGGATTTACACACAAAAATATATTTTGCCTGTTTATGTCCACACTCACTGAACCTCCTGTTAATACACCCATGGGAAAAACAGGGAAAATGGTGCTTTTAAAGTATATCCACATAGTTACTCTGACCAAAGAAAACTGCTCTTTATTAAGACAAAGAGCATAGAAAATTTAAAAACCAAATCAGCATTAAATAGTGAAATCTTACAGATCAGAAAAATAGCCATGAAAATTCCTTATTTCAGTAGCAGTCTCATGACTCGTCCAACTCTTTCAGTTTCACATTGATGTCGCTTCACCAGTTAATAATTTTTCACTGTTACTTTCAAGTTAGCCCAGCTTTATTTTTAAATATCCTTTAAATGCACATTATATAACTTTCATTATTAAGTTGATGTGTTAGGAACTATAACTGTATTTGCTGCTTGTGTGATATTAAATTAATTACATGTCAAATAAATTTACCTATGATATAATTAATAAAACTTGATGAGGATTTTCTGATATTTCCACTACAGCTAACTTCTAGTTAACACTGAAATGTCAAAGCAATGGAGGGCCTAAAACTAAGTTTTGGTTTTTTTATTGACAGACCTAAATAGAAATACCCTCCAGTAATGCCAAAGGTTAATACACAATCTGCCAGTTAATCTTTATGGTAAGTCAAAATGTGGGGAAAGAAACCTATTTTCAAAAGTTTTCCTTTCCACCAGCTTGTATTTTGAATTAACATGCTGATCCTAAATGTCATGATTCACCAATAAAATACAAATGGAGGAAGACACAATGGAAGCCTTTTACTCCTTTTTGGCAGAGGAAGACAACAACATTTTAGCAATTTGGTCATCTGTGCTGTCAACATGAATGAAGATAACACAGTTTATTTATCAATTTCACCTTATGAAAATAAGAGAAAATGTTTTACATTCCTTAGGGGGAAAAAAAAACCCAGAAAACAAGAAACAGGCTAAAAGTGCATTCACAGCAACAAGTAGTGGATTCTTGCAAAGTTTTTCTTTAACCAGACTACCCAGAAATATTCCCTGATTGTGAGGAGAGGAGTTATTTATTTATTTACTTGCTATCTCTCTCCGGGTGATCTCCATTTACTGAGATTGAATGATTCTGACACAATTAAGCGAGAGAGAAAATACAAATGAACACACAGCAACAAAAGGAAAACCAAGTACCCCTTGGCTGTGCTTGCTACAGGCATTGAAACCAACATTCAGAGCCTCTCTAGACAGCAGAACTTGCAGTGGGAGCAAAGAGGCAGAAGTGCAAGTGATGGGAACTGCTGACACTGACACAAAATAACCACAATCTACAGAGCTTGTGCAAGAGATTATGCACCTGTCCTACCATACTTCACTTTCTATTTTTACATACACTCTGGAACAGAAGGCAAACTCCTAGTAAACAGTGGGAATTTTGTTTATGTTCATGTATTTCCTACTCGCTCTGCAGCTTCTTGCTCACAAAACTCATTCCTGTACTTTACACTCAGGCTGCAAAATGCATCACTTTTCCTTAGCATAACTTCTTTTTTTAAAAAAAAAAAATGCACTATGGAAGTTATTCTATAAATATGAATAATGTATTCCACTGAGTCATTTTTTGAATGGAATAATAACTAAAAGGGTATTTTTTGTGTTCCCACTCAGAGAAGGGGGATGGAGGTTCCCTTTAAGATACTTCCACAGAATAAACTTATCTTGCTATAAATTACCTGGTATCTTTATAATTTCACATTTAAAAAGACAGAGAACCTCTTGTTTAAATCTTTCCCTCATGCTTCAAAAATGTGACAGAATGGAAAGAATACTTTTTGTCTAAATTATCTGAATGTAGATCAAGGGAACTGATCTAATTTTTGGACCTTATTATACATCTGGCACTAATAAAACATGTACAAAGGAATTTTTTTATCCATTAAACCATATTTTTTGGTGTAGAAATGTACTGTTCTGACAAAATAGTAAAAGGTCACTCAGAAAAAGGTGTTTAGTTCTGAGGTAGTCCTCTGCAGGCTCACCCAAGTTACCTCTGCCTTTGCCAACCCAAGAAAAACACAGGAACTTGGTGGGGTGGCTGGGGATGAAGGTGCCTGGACATGAGTTGCCTAACATTTGATGACTGAGACATCTTAAAACCTCATCTCAATCCAAGGCAGTCAAATTGGTATGGGCCAGACCACTCCCCTCTGCAAAAGTGTTGGGATCAAAGCTAAATGGCTGCAACAGTGTGTGCAATGACTTTAGGGGAAAATTATTTAATGAAGTGTAGACAAAGGACTGAGATTTGAAAGTGCTGGGTTTGAACTTGAAAATTATTTCATTCTGTGCTCTGTTTGCAAATGATTCTTCAGTATATGTGTGTAAATTTGAGACTTGTGCCGTGAGTCTAAACTTATTTGGCCATAGAAATGAGTGGCATATCTAAGTCAAGAAGACTGTACTGACACAAAGAGAAAACATATTAAACCTCTTTGCACATAGTTTAGAGGCTAAACTTTAGCCTCTTCTCCTGACCTACAAAATATCCCTACTGCTCCCTGTCATCTCATTAGTGGCTCCACATGTTTGTTAAATGAGTCATCCCTTTATGAAATGAACTACTTATGTTTTAAAGTCCAGTTTCAGGCTATTTCTAAATTTTAAACCAAAACTAATTAAAAATTATTACTGCAGCATTCCCAAGGAGACAATGATGGGATGAGTGATGAGATGCTATGGTTTGTTTGGCCGTACACACGCACATGCACACACATTTCCATGAACAAGGGAGTAGAGGAAGGGAAGGGGTGGAAAATACTTGCTTATCCCAACAGAGGAGAAGGTATGCCACCTTTGGCTAAAAAAAAATCAAGCAAATTAATTCTCCTTGGGAAAATGGTGTGGCAGGCATTGAGTCACAACTGCTGTGGCAGAGCTGCGCGTTGCTGGCTCCTCAGGGAGGAGCAGACAGGCACAATCTGGCGCTCACCTGGCAAACTGAAGAGGAAGACGAGACAAAGAACTCCAGTCTCTTTCAATATTAGCCTTCATCTTAAATGTCTGTTATCTTGTAGCTCATTAGGTGGTATTATTTTGTCATAAAGTTCCTTAATGTCACAGAACATTGCTCCCAAAGGTGAAGAAGGTTTCGGTAACAAGCAGGAGCTTCTGTGCTTTGGCTGATGATTAAAATAACCTGCCAGACTGTAAGAACAAGGCTCTGGTCATAAACTTCTTTCTCTTCTGTGATTTCACCTTTTCATTAGAAGAGAGAGCTTTGTTCTAGGCCTGTGGCGGCGAGCTGGGAAAATAGGGCTTCAGCAAAATACTGAACATTCAAAAACACATAACAGAAATTGCAGTGAAATACTTCTCTGAAACACATTCTAAAAGCCTGGCCTGTACAATGTGTCCTCACATCCAGCATTATACTTACAGAAGCAGTAAGAAAAATAAACTGTGAGTATAAACACAATATAGATTGGGGGAAAAAAACAACAAATTGGCTTCTTCTCTGTTTTACTGATGACTTTATAATTTTAACTCTCTTTACATAGAACTAGAATTCATAGGAGGTAGCTTCTTTTGCCTTACTTTGTTTCAAACTGCTGATACATCCAGGCAGATTGATTTTTAAATGTAGGATCAGGGAGAAAAATTTGTCTCTAAACACGGGAGTCCTAATTTGAGTGATGTGGCATGGAAACCTCATAATGGCTGAGAGCACCAAGCTATCACTTAAATGTCAGACCTCCTGCACTGCTGACAGTAACTGTGAGAATGTAAAAAGTTCATCACTATACCCACAACAAAACAGGTGGCTATAGGTAATTCAACCAAATCTCCATAACAACAGACATCTGAAATACTGAATCGGTTACAGACAAGCAAAAGTTGCAAAGAATTTTTCAACCTGGTGATTATTTATCAGGATGTAAGTCCACCTTGCAAAGACATGTGTTGGAAAAGACACAAAGGCTTCCAGTTCAGCTAAAATGGGTCATTTTACTTATATCCACATTCCAAGCTAAAACTAATATTGAAATAAAAAATAGTAAGATCACTGATTACTAGAAATAAATTTCTCCTGCAATAATTTGGTAAGAATTTAGAACTAGAACAATTTAAAAGTGTAAAAACCACAAAGAAGCACTAATACAATTTACATGATCCAAGCCTTAGGGGGAAAAAAAGAAAAAGCTATTTTGATTTTGGTTTTAAGGGGTTTTGCCTACTTTAGTCTGCATTCCTTTGGTCCTAAATTAGTTGAGTATGTCTTCTTAAAGTACAATTGTTGTTTTCTTCCTTTGAAAAAGAAATACTGTGTATTTCCTATGTTTATTATTGTAGTCAGATCTGCTACATTGTCAATATTTTTTTCTAAAGCTCTGCATAGTATTAAGGTCATGTTAACAGAGCTACAGCTGCCTGCAACCTCCATCCCCTCCACCCTTCCTTAAAAATTGTATTTGCTACCTTTGCCATTTTTTAGTCATATGGAAACTCTGGTACTAAAGAACTAATAAAACTTACTATTACAAATGCATAGCTATTCATGTGGTTCTATTTAGCACAAAGAACATTTTTTGTCCTTTGCTTTAACTCTAGTTATGTGGCAATAAATCCACCTAGGCACTATTTCCACCATCTTCACCATCTGTATGTCATCATCTTTACTAAATATTAAGGCAAAATTAGACTTTAATATGGTTAGTTCCATGCAACATGTTTAGTGTGTAAGCCACTCTTTAAAAGCCTGGAGCTGTAATGTTCATTTTGCCTCTTATAAATAATAATAAATAAGAGAGTACTCGGGTTAATTGTGTTGACAGTGAAAGAGCTGGTGATACAGATACAGAAAAGGATTCTGTATAACTCATTCTCTTTAACTTATAAATAAATGATTATTCTCTTTTCCTTTTTATTCCTAAATGAACTGACCTAAGACATTAGCTCTGTTTGTGAACCTTCATAATTCAAAGACAACAAAATAACACTTTATCAAAAGCTTAAAACAGCATCACTTATATAACACAGATGTTAGAAAAAATAGGAAAAAGAGAACCTGCACAGCTATTTAAGATCAAGCCAAGACACCATCAAAGTACACTGGTATTTATTCCATTTCCCTGGATGTATTGTTCCCACATAGCCATAACTCCATATAACCCATATTTATACTGATTGTTCTATTGAAGTGTGATGCCTAACTTGATCAGAGCATTTGAGGTTAATAAGTGCAATGTTATTGAAAAAAATCCTCTGTCTCACTTGCTTTACTATAAATATTTTGTGTATTGAGTTTAACTGCGCCTTCTAGTGATGCACAAACTCATCCAGCTAGTGAGCAGTAACATTTACTAGGTTGCAAGCGGAAACTGTTTTGAAACACATAAAACAGGTTTATGTCCCTTAATTTAATTGAAATATAGATATGCTATGGTAATATAACATCTCTTTATAATGCCTGGGTATCACTTTTATGCAGCATTTACTGTGTAACAGACATTAAATCTTTGGAAAGCTCATGGATGTTGCCAGTGTGCTCTTTTGGCCTCCCTAAAATATTAAAACTCAGACTTGAGGAGTTGTTTGTTTTGTTTCTGAATAACCCTTCCTTGGAAATAAACTGCTTGATCACTGCTGTGATCTGCTCCGTGTTCCTTGATGGACCTAGTGCACCCAAAATGAATATTGATTGTTTGGTTAGAGCACCAGCCTGGAACAGAAGTGTTGTGTCTCTGCACTGATGTCCTTGCTTTAATCACTTCATGAGTCTTATTGTGACACAGGGCTGAGATGAATTTCCCAAGGCGATTTTTATTTCCAGATGAAAAACAGCATATGAGAACTTTACATTATTATTAATAGCACTGAAACTGAACATACTGACAGAGAACCCATTATTTTCTAGACAGACAGTTACAAGTATTTCTCAGTTATTTTCCCTTCCTAAAAAGTACATGTACTGTGAAGTTTTTTAAAATTTTATTCTCAAAAATATTTAACCAGGTTTAGCATCCTGTGTCCAAAGCTAACTTAAAGCTATTAGTTTTGTCACAATGAAGAAAGAACACAGCTTAGATTCTTTCATCTCTCTCAAGACATTCTTCTCAAGTAGAACAAGACATTGGTGATTGCATTGCAAGCAGACCTTTTCAATAGTATTCTATGACTATTATTTTCTGTAAGTGTTGCCATTTTTCACAGAATATAATTCAATTAATATTTTCGTAGTATTCATACTCGTGTAAATTATTCAGATAATAATGGCAATATTTTGAAATAATTACTCCTTTCTAGATTTTAACCAGTCATAGCTGCAGACAAAGTAGGCAGAATGTTTCAGTCTATGCATAACAAGCACAAGTTATCATTACAATTAATCAAATGTGGACATTTCTATTTATCTTATTTCTTATGAGCCTATGACCCTGCTCTTACCATGGGTATAAGGAAGTGTCCCCCAGTGTTTCTTGTAGTTAGTGGGAATATTTCGACTGATTTTCATTGCCTTAGGATGAGCTCTTGGTAATTCTGACAGCACACAGATAGCCATGTTCAGCTTCAGAAAAGCATCCCAACTCATGAAAAACACTAAACAGGGACTTGGTTTTAAGCAGCCTTTTAAGTAATTTCCTAGTAAGAAAAGAAATGGGATTTAAGCTTATTCTAACCTAATAAATACACACTACATTATCTGTGTCACTGTCAAAAATAATTTTACCTCATGATCAAATGCAAATTGCTGCTTGACCAGTCAGAACACCAATAATTTCCAAGGCTAACCACACTTGTGTTAGAGAACAAAATTGTGTAGGTAACCCAGGTCACTTAATAAAAATGACCTGCATTGTTATTCCTATCTGAATTAGGCATGACAAAACAAGTCACTTATTCAGGCTCTGTTCTTTACTGATTCAACATCAATACAGGAGAATAGCAGACTTGAAAAGAAGTTTTACCACCACACTTCTTCAATCACATATAAAAATGCAGCTATTTGATGAGAAGTAAACTTCCAGACCTGGATATTATTACACTGAGGAAAATATAGACCCCAAGCCCCTCCAACTGAGAGTCAAATTCCACTCTCCCAACCTCAGTCTGCAGCAGTATCAAACTCTCACACAAATTCACTTGGAATAGGAAAGTTGAGCCAACATTCCTGTCTAGGACTTCCTCACACAAACACATTCCAGCCTTTGTATTTTGGTAATTGTTCCTAGCCCCTCACAGGACTGGAAGCATTTGTTCTCTGCATACAGTGTGTGAACCCCTGTCCAATAAACCAGCTGATTTACTCTTTATTCTTCAGTCGGGATCCTTCTACACTCAGCATGAAAGACCTGGTGAGATGTTTTCCTGCCACTAAGAAACCCAGACTTCACAAAATGCAAATCAGACCCATATCCCCAATCTCACATAGAAGGAGGTAAGAGAGATTTTATAATAGCTGGTATATTTTCAGCCTGTGTCTCAAGATACAGCTTTTTCAGGCTTTAAGCAATACAAAAAGCGGGACTAAAACACCCTACCAAACACCACAAGATCCAACACAAAAATCACAGGTTTTTTCCTGGGTATCATCAACACCCTCTTTTTATTTTCTTAAAAGACTTCCATTCTTCTACCAATTTTATTATTTTCCAGTGGAACAGAAATGTTCTAGATGCTTGTCTTCAGAGAAAAGCTTTAGTGAATAATTCTAGCTTTAAAGATTACAGACAAATTATCTTTTTCTTCTTTCCTACTGAGATTCCTGGCTTTTCTAAGTCTCTGGATTTCATCTCCCACAATGGGAGATAAAAAATAAGACCTTCTCCTTATGAATTTTTAAAACATGAAATGCAAGTGCAAGATGAACAGAATTTTGAACACACTATTACCCTATGAGAGATTACCCAAAAAATGTAAGGGACACATACAAATACTTACATATTTAACATGATTTCTAACCCTGTGTCTCAAAGCTGTTTTTTCCTGATGCTTTATTCTGCACTCCCTTGGTCATAAGATAGTATGATACATCCTTCTTTTCATTGTACTTGTTTTCTTCCTTCAGAAAGGAGGGAAAACCCTCTATGTTTTATGCACCAGTAACATATCTATACCTCCTCTGCTATTTCTTTTTAACTTTTTTTGCCTCGAATCCACTTACAGTGCATATTCCATATAAATCCCATTTTCCCTCTATAAACTATAAATAATTATTATATCAAATATGGTCAGTTGGATACAGGAATTTCTGATACTTTGACTCATGAAGAAACAGCAGAGAGCTGAAAGCTTCACAATGTGCGTTTCGTGTCTAATTGCCTGAGTTATTTAACTTATTACCTTGTTACCTGATGCTGGTAATCAAGTTCTTTCATGTAGGAATTTCCAGCCAAAATGAGGCCTGATTTTAACATTAGTTCTGCAGAACAAAACTTCAGGTTGTTGTGTGTTTGTACAGTTACCCTCACTTTGGATTGGTCTTCTTCCATTTATTGAGGAGCAGGTGCTGAGAGAGCACAATGTGATATCCTGGAACAGGTAGATTGTGTTTTGGGGTGAATCCTAGTGGAGGAGCCTCGGATCATGGATTGAGAATCCTTTCCAGTAGGCATCAGGGCTGAGTTCAGAGGCTTCATGAGTAAAATCAAAGCACAGAATCCCAAAGAATAGTTGAGGTTGGAAGTGACCTGTGGAGGCCATTTGGTCCAAGCCCCCTGCTCAAGCAGGAGCCACCCAGAGCTGCTTGCCCATGACCATGTCCAGATGCTTTCTAAGGGGGACTCTACAACCTTTCTGGACACTCTGTAAAAATGTGCTTTCTGATGGTCAGAGGGTCCTGATGGTTCAGAAACCTGTGTTTCATTTTGTGCCTCTTGTGCTGTCACTGGGCACCAATGGAAAAATCTTCACTCAGCCTTCTTTATACCCCCCGACAGGCATTTACACACATCCATAAGTTCCTCCTAGAGCCTTTTCCTCACAAAGCTAAATAGTCCCAGCTCTCAGTCTTTCTTGATATCAGAGATTCTCCAGTCTCTTCATAGTCTTAGTGGTCCTTAGGAGGTGATCCTTTAATTTCAAACAAATTTCTTTGCCCCCTTTACCCTCCAGGGTTTTGAATCTTTAAATCGTGAAAATATTTACATATTCACAAGAGGCCTTGAAATTGTCTGGAAATTATCTCTAACTAAAGGACAACGTCAACAAAAAATCAAAAAGCCAGACTAGACAAGCAGATGACGAATGGGTACAAAATGTTCTCTCTGGTCTATCTTCTTTCTTCCTGCATTAAGAAGAAACATGCAAATTTAAAACCCTCCTGGCTGAGGCAATTCTCCTGCTTCAGGTTTTTTTTATTCAAAGTACTCACAAATTCATAAA
>QWTY01053367.1:268-13201 GCA_008033365.1 Pseudorectes ferrugineus | reverse complement strand
TCATTAGCACAGAAGAAATAATCTGTTCTTTCTGTGATGGGACATCTTAGTATCAGGCTTGATCAGAAAGATTCATTAAACAAGAAAAGTAGCAAAAGGAGTTTCTGTTGATACTGAGTGTTGATATGAAGCATACTGCCTAATGGATATAGTAAAGAATTTGCATTCTGTTCTTGAATTTGCCACTGAGTAACTTTGGACAAGTGACTCTCTCAGTCATTCTTGATTTCCCCATCTGTGAAATGTGAAATTCTTCTCCAGGGTAGCATAAAATCTGATGAATACTTTTAAAGTACTGTTGGTTTCTTAGGCACAAACCTCTTGCTCATTGATATGTGTCTTGTGCTATCTACCAGTCTGGGACTGAGGAGGAGCCTTATAGCCAAAATTCAGCAGAGGACAAAGACAATGATATCTGACAGCAGTAAATCTTTCAAAACACCTTTTCCTTTATGTATGCAGGGAAAGGAGTGATGTAAAAAGAGCAATGACTCTGCATGGATAGAGTTAAGATATCAGCTACTTTTCTCAAACCTACTTATAGGTTCATGTTCTGCTTGGGTAGTCCTAATTCTGTGAAAGACAAAATGACACAGGAAATAGTAGACAGCAAAAAACAGGTCTCTTTTAAGTGGACTGCTTCTCAGTGCAACTCAGTTCTCTTAGATGTTAAAATAATCACAGGATAGCTACGAATCATGTAGAATAACTGCATTATGAGATTGAGAAAATGACAGAGGCAGGATGGGAGAGGAGAAGGGATATTTTTCAGTTGATATTGAGAAAAGGTTTTGTAATGAAGAAGTTATTATTTTTGGAAGTTGAATTTGGAAGGAAGGTAAAGAAAAAACTTTTACTACTTCCTTTGCAATGACTTTTTTTTCCTTCAGTGTGATGGGTGGAGGCTTCATGAAAACTCTAGTAATTGGGAGGATGGTATTTTTTTTAAGCACACTTATTTCCATTACAAACTTGAACAGCGGTTAAATTGAGGGGATGCTTTGGCAAAGATTTTCTGTCCTTTAACTTTGATTATTCATATTCCCAGGAAGAGAACTATGAATTAATTTTTCATTGGTGCCAAGAAGCACAAGAAAAAGATCCTTAGTCTTTTATGTTTCAGCTGAATTTATTTGCAACCACTGCAGTATTTATTTCCAAAGCTGCTGTCCTTTAGCAAGTTAAGTATTACTTCAGAGATGAAGTTTAGAGTTATTACAAGCAGGAGTTTTTTGGTGAAACAGAGGACAAAGTGAATGTTTTGTAGGGCACAACATTGGTGGATGTAACTGGGTCCAGAGTACAGAAATATAATGGGTTTACAAATTGAGTTTTAGGGGCCTCCTTGGCTAACAAGCATAAATAGGCAGGACTTCTTAATCCCTGTATTTAAAGGAACCAGGAAAAAAAAAAAGCAGTATTTTATGGCATGATATTTCCTGATTTGGTGTGGTTTTGGGGCAGCTACAACTTCCTCTCAGCACCTGTTGCAAGTCTCATTGTTTTCAAGGCACATTTTCAGTGGGTTACTGATACTTTTTGAAATGGATTCTACCTTGTATCTTAGTTTGACCTGTTGGAATTACACTTTTAAGGTCTGTTTCTCCAAAGCTTTCCAACTGAGCCCTTTTATTGGCAGATATGGGCTTTGACAACTTACGCTTGATCCTGGACTTGACAATGCATTTGTTTCTATTAATGATACCTTGAGTTTGTGGATGCTTATGTAATTCTCTCACATATCGCAGTGTCTCACAGAGAAATTATCTGGGGACTTCCAGAAATACACATTTATTTAATGTCTCTGTATATTTGTGATTTGAGAGTTAGTAGGCCTATTAGCAGTATAGAGATTTTCATCTTTTTCTTACTAGTATACTGAAAAGCTGTTAGAATCAGCTTTGAAGTTGCATTGATTTTAAACAAATAATTAAAGTTCATTTCCTAACAAATTGATTTGGGCTGAACAGCCCCTGAACTGCTACAAATTCACTGAACAAAGTGAAGACACAATGAGTTTAGTTATCAAGCTTTTGTCATTCATCAACAAGCTAATCTGAGTCATCATTTCTTGCTAAGTAATAATTGCTCTCATTCATCCTTTGTTCTGCCTTTATTGTTTTTCTATTTCCCTTCTTGTAAACCAGTCTCATCAAGAGAAGTAGTTGGGATTTTGAATGTTGAAAATGTGCCTTGGAGCAACCCATGAGCAATGCTATAGCACATCTTACAGTGCTGTCCTTGCTTGGGAGTGTGCTCTCCAGAGGCATTGATCAGAGCTGCTCAGCCTTAGCTTGCAGCAGGTGATTAACATGCTACCTGTGGAGCATGAAGGATTGGTTTGTTCATTCTGCAGAGAAGCTACAGTGAAGCTTTTCTTACAATGTGTTTCTCTTTCTTTGAGGTGCAAAAGAACCATAAGGCTTCTATACTTCCACAAAAATTGTAACTTTTTCCCTAAACAAAGATGGGTGCGTACTCACATTACATTTTTTTCCTCTGATAAGAAAAATGCTTTCACTGCTATTACTTGTTCCACGCACATAATTTAAAAAAACATACCACCATGAAATGCTAATGAGTGCTATGGTTTTGTGTGACTTGGATCATCCATCTGCACTAAGAAAATTATAGCATCAGATAAACCTATAGTGTGTGTCTGTTTGTATGTTTATTGCTATTGTCATACAGTAAGTAGAAGAGTAGCCATTTACATATTTCCTGGCCCATTTTCTCCGCTTGCTGAAATTGACACAACTCCACTCAGAGTGGCAGGACTGTTCAGGGTAATATCTTCCTTGTTTAAATGATCTAATCAACCTGGACGAGATCTCTTGCCAGTGCAAGAGTGATTTGGAGGAAGGAAGGAGGAAGGCTGCTAGTGTAACTGTTCATTATTAATCTTCTACTTCCAGTAGAAGATTAATAATCTCTTTCGTCCATACTTTTAAATTATATTTTCATATAAGAGTTTTGCCATATCTTTATTAATATTTTGTATCTGTCTCTTGACTTCTATTGATTTGGTATTAATTTTCGGTATTAATTAACTTTTGAAATGTTAAGTTACTGAACATTATGATAATGTAAGTAATCTTTGGTAATGTATTTTAACGTAACCATAATTTTTTTAGCTGTTTATTCTTGCATCCTTTGTTTTACATTGGTGGAGCAAAGGTGTTTACTTCATCATAGGTCTCTCAGAAGTGACAGAAGTTTTATGTCAAAAAGTGTTGGCATTTTAGGCAAAAGTCAAGTAGTAACAAACTCTGAGTGGTTGTAATATGGTTGAAGTTACCAGAGTCAAATTTAGCCTGTTAGGGAATCTGGAGAAATGTAGGTAGACTTGCATGTCCCAGCTGAGGTAGGCTTTATTATGGTTGTTCACTGTCCCTCATTGTGGGAACTGCTGTGCAATTAAATGTGAATTATTGGTAGGTTTTAATCCTTTCTTTTCTTGTGAAAAGAACTGAGGGAATGTTTTGTATGGTACTAGGCTACACTATGTTAAAAGAAGTATCATTTCTCTCATGCATTGAGCCGCTAGACAAGGTTATGACTGTACTGAAGAATTCCATTCCATTTTTGACCACTCTTTCCTAGAAGGTCTTGTGAGCTGGAGACAACTCATGAGAGAAGTATTACTCTTTCTCCATGGTTAGGAACAAACACAGAACAACTGTTGAGAACAGAGGGTGGGGGCGTAGGGAATAAATCCTGTGGCATATATGTGGAGTAAGTTTTTTGAGACTCAGTCCAGCATTGTAATTGGAAGGCTTTCTTTTTTGTGGCAATGGGTTTTCTTGCCCTACTCCTCCAGCTTTCCATGTCAAGCCATAGTATCCTTGGCATTATGAGTAACTGCTATACTGAAAATGTATTTTTGGGCAAGAGGTGCAGTTTATCATTAAAATTTGATGAGAAAGCTGCAGCAGTCCTCTATATACTTTCATTAATAAATCATGAATTTGACATCAACTTCAGGTTTAGAACTGTAATTTTTAAGTGATTGTTGTAACTGTTTAATTGATTAAAACCATCAAATTATTTTAATGATGGCTTTCCCTGAAAGAGATGATTTGTTTGGGGAGGGGGGAAGACCTTGTACGTAGCAGTGTGGACTTTGTCCAGTTTAGAAATAAGCAGACTTGTTTTTAACATCTTCTCAGCACAGAGAAATAATTCTGGCACTTAGCCTTAGGATTTCCCAAGCCCCCAGGGTCATTGAAATTATATCCACGAAGAATACAGCACTACTCTTTTAAAAATGTCTTGAATTGTATCTCCTCAGTGAAACTGAACATCTTTCTTCCTCTCTATCTGCTTCAATCCAGTGATGCCAAAGGGATAGCAAGCACCTTGTTGTGCACATCCCCTCTAACCTATATTTATGTACACTCTCTTTATGCTCTTTCTTTGGGTTTGATGTATCTCAAGCAAGGACGAGTACACAACTGGATCCTCCACCCTATGGATCCATGTTCATAGCTTTTGGATTTTTTTGTTACTTGTCAGAATACAGGCACCTTATGCATATGTGCATATATGCAGTACATGTACTCTCCTGATAATCTGTTGACAGATGTGTGTATGTTCTCACTTTAGGAAGATTTTTGAGTTCATTTCATAAAGAGAGGGTTCATTCAGATCATTAAATCCTACACAGTTCTAGTTAATAAAACAAAATCTGCCTGCACAGTGTTGAATCTTTTCTGTGACTCAGACAACTTCAGCTTCCCCCAGCTTGTTGAGTCACTAAACAGATTGCTTTTTAATACCAAATTTAGTTGGATAGCCTTGATTGTAGACAGTATAGGTTGGATAGGGGATGTAGATGGTACATTCCTGCAGAATGTTTTATTTTGGAGGTGATGTCAAAACACTGTATTTCTAGAATGTAGGTGAGGTTACTTAATAGGTAGATAATTATTAGTACAAATAATAAAGAAAAACTTACTGGTGCTCAGTTTTGGGGACTTCAGAGCATCAGGTTATGTGAGGAAATACTGTTTGTAGGAGAAAGCATGTATCTTTTCTGTACTCATTTTTTCAGTATGCAATTTTTTCTGTCTGTACATAATGTCTGATATAAAAGAAGCTTCTTTGTATGCTTCATTTCAGTTTTTCTTCCTCCTTGCCTGGGTGTTATCGTGTTGTTATGCAAAGTCATGAATCCTGACACAATCTAGAAAAATTATTTTAATGTACTGATTAATTAATTTGAAGTTTCTTTTTCATAGACCTTTTTGGAGGTCTGTGTCACTGAATTCAAAGGTTCCCCTTTCAGCTATTTAGTCATTAATAATGTTACAAGCTTTGTCTGGTGTTCTGTCTCTAATTGTAGGCAACACTGAGGAAAATAAATCTTAAAATAATGATAATCATTGTACAATTTTTCTGACCCTTGTTTAATTCTCTACTGGTGCTTCAGCACAGTTTGAACTGATTTAACTTGTTACTATGGCCTGCAGTAATGCCTATAGAAATAGTATTTTAAGCTACAAAATATGAACCGAATTTTGTTTTGCTCCAATTTTCCATGGATTTTCTCTTAATGAGAAGGAAATTTTAAAAAATAAAGATTTTCTGGTGTGTTTGCTCCTTTATCTACTGCTGCAGTTTCTTTTCATCTGGCCTTTCTTTTTTCATGTGATAAAGAAAGAAGAAACATGAAGGAAAATTAAAATAGGCAAAAATGTTATGTTTTTCCAATGAGAAACAGTCAATGGAGTTTTGGGATAAATGTTTCTTTTTAATGCTAGAAGGCATTGGTTTAAAATGCTCAGTATCATAGATTTTGGCTTTCTGATAGCACTGCTATATTCTTCTCAGAACAGGTCTGGGTTCCCACAAACACTGATCCTTTGAAAAGGTGTTAGAGGATGTAATGGAGTAAGCAATCTTTTAACCTCACAAGTTGTAGAAATAAAAATGGACATGTTGGGTTTATTACATTTTACTGAGAGGTCTCCTGGTAAATACCATATGCAAGCAAATCCCTGTCTATGTGCCTTGCTCTTTGAACAGCTTTTTGTTGTTCTGCCTTTTCACCTGTTATAAGTATAGAAGCACAAAGTTGTCAGCCTGTAAGCATTTTTTCACTTTGAGACAAAATGTGCTACAGAATCACTAGCTGGCATCATAGCAGGTTTGGATTGAGCTGTTGCTGAAATATGGCTGCTTTGCCAAGTGAGACACCCAGTAAAGGGGTAGGTCTATTCTGTGGAAAACATTATAAAAATGGAAAATTATATATAAAGTTCTGGTTTCTCTTATAACTGAATCAGAATAATTTGAAATTTCATGAATTATAAGAAAATTCAAATAAATAGAGATGTATTAAAAAGGACTTGAGACCAGTATAAGATTTACAGTTTTTCTTTACTAGATTCTTTTCTTATCCCTTATATGATCTGGACCTGTCTGTGTTTATCTTGTGGCACTTGCTTCTAATTGTTTTCCCATATGAAGTTATTCTTGCCAAAGTACCCACAGAAAGTGCATCACGAATGGTTAAGTGTCCCAATTTTTTTTCTAAGATGATCAGTGAAACTAAATTTTTTCTTCATCTTCCACTGAAAACATACTAAAAAAATGCCCCTTTTCAGACAGCTAGACAATCAGTTCCTAGGTTTTTGGGGGAAATTCCCTTGCTAATTATACAGATGTCTGCAGAAGGCTGCAGGTCCCTGTGCTGGGTCTTTAAGGCAGTGGCCCACGGCTTTGCCATCTGTTGTACAGGTGCATGATATAACCTAAGGCTATAGGGAAAACAAAAAAAAGCTCAGAAGTCAGAGCAGCATTGACAAATTAATGTATTGGACTGTTGTGCGATTGTAGATATCTATATTTTAATCCTGGCTTTTGTTTTGATGCTTACTGAGTAAGTTTAATTCTTATTTTTGCATTTCTTCCCACATATATGGAGAAGATGCTTTTTGTTATGTTTATTTTTCACCTTCATATGCAAGAAATGCTGTTCTGAAGAATAGAAGGATTCCCAGTATGTGTTTGAATTCATACATGTGTGCATTTCTGCATCTGCACCTTTGGGTAGATGTATGTTGGTATATGATTTAAAAAAGAAAAATCACTGAGCCATTCATGCGTTCTGGTTAACAGACTTTGTATATCACTGTAAGAAAATGCTGCTGTAAAGGGAGTCATATCTTGATAAGAAAAGTGGTACATGCATCTGTGTTCCACTGCTCGCATCTGTGTTCCACTGCTCACATCTGTGACTAGTGCATGGTTACCTTTTCTCTTGTTTTTCTGTAATTAATAGCAGTTGAATCAGTATTGAATGGCATTAACAAAAATGAAGCTAAATATTGAAATTGAAATTAAAATTGGAAATGTCAAAACCAATTCAGAATTTTTTTTTTAAGTTCCTGAGAAGAATAAATCCTGGTGTCTGACATTTACTTGAAGCTTTTATCATATATTTCTGCAGCAGTTGGATTGGTTTAAAATTTAAAGCCGTTTTCAGTGTTCACGAGGCTTAGAATTATGTTAACAAAAACCAGGTGAACTCAAAAGGGATGTGTGTATATGGACGCTAATTAAGTCGAAGGTCTGATGAGCTTTGCAGTAAATCAAAGTGACCCATTTAAAATGCTAATTCTGGAATTTTTTTGGCTGGGGCAAAAATGCAAATTTTAAGAAACATTTATAACTGAAGTTAAGTTTTGAGGTTTGAGAGGATGTATTTTTGTCTATATTCCTCCATCAGGAAAAAAAAAAATTGCCATTGTTTTCAGAGCAGTTTCTTCCCGTTTGCCTTTCCTTTTTGCAGCTAGAGAAGCAGTAAAGACGACTCTCTGAAACTGCCAATTTTTGCGTGTTTCTGCAATCTGTGAGGGAAAATTTTGTTTTGCTTTACTTTCTGCTGCTGAAATGGTTAGTTCTTTTTGTGTGTGGCTGGAAGGAGAGAGTAGAATAAGAAAAGAAAGGTTCCAGTATATCTTTAAAATCCTTTTTCTTCCTTTCTTAATTTTCTATTCTCTACTGTTCCTTCAGATTCTGAAAAAATTTGTCTCCTAACAGGCTTGTTCATTTATTTCAGCTGCAAGCAATTTCAAGCCAAATTCCAAAGTCCTCACAAGTCTCTCTTGGGTTTGCACACTGTCCCTTTTTGCAGTGAAGTTCATTTCCCAAAATATTTTTCCTGTGTGAGGTAATTTTTCTTCTTAAGGAATTCTTATACTTACTTTAAATTGCACTGGAAACTGATAATATAATGTTCTTGCTTACAGTAATCATGTTTCCCATGTGGGAGTAGATGGTGACTTATAAGGAGTGTTTTGCTCTTTGACTTTAGTATCTTACAGCTTTTAAAGGATGTCAATTAGGTCTTGGCTCCTGTAGGAACTCTTCTAGACTCAGTATGGTCAATATTTGCCACATGAAAGGAAATTCTAAATGTTTGAATTCCATATATAAATATAGAATTCAGTGAATATTTTTTCTAATTTTTGACTTTGAAAGTTTTCCTTTCACTTGTTGGTGTGGTAGTGGTATTAGAAATTATGTTTGTTTATTACTCTTTGCCTGCCTGCCGTATTTTACTTGAGTTGCTAAATTTCAAATTTCTAATTGATTATATAAAGTAGAAATTTGGATATTTGTGTGGTTCTTGGGGCGCATTCTTTGGGATGGCAGGTGGATATATCTAGCCTATGATTTCTCATGTGTGTACCTGTGGGATACTTCTGTGCATGTACACATTGCTCAGATAGAATGAATGAATTCTGACTTAGCAGGGAATGGGACATTTAGGGTGAAATTTTCAAAGGTGACAAATGAATCCAGAAAGGACTTGCAATATGTGTCAGCTGATTTTTTTTTTTTTTTTTTTTTTTTCCTTTTCATATCGTGACCAAACTGAATCTAATCCTTATTACCTATCCAGGTACACCTCCAGACCATAATTCATATACCATCTTGAAATATAATTTCACAATTGATGTTTTTGTTCCAAATTTTGTGCTGATTTTGAGTCTGAACACAAAATGTTTGGGTTTAAGCATTTTCTCTTTCCTCCTTGAGAATTTTAATATATGAATAATTGTCTTGCTTTGTAATGTTAATTTTGTTTAATTGAGTTTTCATCTGCTAATGAGAAATTATTTTGTCTCTCACTGCTTTTCCTTTGTTTCCTAGATAACTTTTTTTCTGCTGACTTTACAGCGGGAATAAAAAAAAGTTCTTTCACTTTGGCTAGACCTTAACAGGAGATTAGAACAGAAGTCCTTGGTATCACATTTTTCATATTTCTTCTTAACTAGGTCATGATATTACAACAGGCAGAGAGATCCACAAATCTTTCTCCTTTCAATCATTCCTCATTTAGAGCGCTTCTGATTCCCTGATGAGGCCTTCAGAAGTGAAATGGTAACTATAGCAAGTGCTTTCTTTTTGCTGTCTTTTGGCATTTTACTGTCTCTCACAGCTGGCTGAAGTTCAAGTACTGAGACTGAAATCGTGCTCGCTTTCTCTCCTTTAGATTAATCTTTTTACTTTTTTGGATTTTCTCCATAAGTTTGAAAAAGATCTTCTCTACCTTTTTCCCACTGGGTTGGAGCTTTCTTTTCATCTGTTTCATTTGATTGTTCTTCCTCTGTCAGTTTTCCCTTGAGCAGCAAGTTACTCCATCCATGAAAAGAATTCTTAAGTCTTGCTTTGGAACAAATTTTCAACTATTTGTGGGCTGAAAATAGTAGGGGAAAAAATCAGAAATTCTAGAAATACTTTTCACCCCTCGAAAACAAGTTCAGAGGGAGTTATGATAAATTTAGGAAAAAGAATTTGGAATGTTAGAACTGTTTGAGAATTTTCTGAATTTGCATGTTGCTCACAAACAATTACGAGTTTATAGAAAGAGTATTCTTAAAAACAGTATCGTTTGAGAACAGGTTCATGATAACCGCTGTATAGAACAAAGAGAAATTTGATGTATTGTATCACTGTGTTTTTGCTATCAACCTCATTGATAACACACAAAGAAGAATTTTTACCTTTTCTTTAAGAACTTCTTTGTGGACAGCTGAATGGAGGAAAGATGGTAGTATGGTAGCTCACATGAGTGAGAGCAAAAGCCCACACCATTTCTAATATGGAGAGTGTTTTTGCTTTTTTTTGTCTTATTACACAGATTTTTTTTTTTTTTTTTTTTTTTCTAGAAAGGAAGAACCAAGGTAGTTCTCTGCTTTGGAACAAAGTCAAATGTTGTAAATGTTTGCTAAATCTTGGATGAGTGTTAGGAGTGAAAACTGTTCTGAGAGCTTTAGAAGCCTCTCTTTTAGGAAGTATTGTGTTTCAGTTTCAAATAAAGTTTAATTACAAAGGAAATCTTGACTTCTCCCATGAGTATTTTCTTGTAATAATCTTTCTAATGTAGTGGTCCTCTTACAAATAAGAAATGTTCTTAGTTTTGGAATGTGGATATTTATTGAAATGTGTACACTCCCGCTCGGCTGTTAAAAATATCTGTTCAGGGATTAAAATTGATATATTCATGAGGTCTGGCATCTGTTAGAATTGGATATTTACATTTTGTTTTCCCTTGATAGCCCTCAAGAGATAACAGAGAGGACTGCTTTTCCCTTTCTATGTACATCTGTAGTTGATTAGCATGTTACAAATATATTGTTAGCAGTTATTGTTTTGCTATCTTCAGAATTCTTGCATCCATTTAAAATGTAAAGAATGGGAGTTTAGTAGTTACCCTTCATATTTTTGCTTCAGTATTTCTTGCACTTGGTAGCACATACACCAACTGTTATCTGTTCCATACTGAGTAGTATCTGTATTCCTCTGGAAAGGCAGAGCTTCCATGTATGTGCTGTAAACTTTAGAAAACTGGAAATAGTACTATTTTCAGAACCACGTGGAGACATCAGTTATCCTCATGGTGAAACCTTGTATCAGTTCACCACTAGAAGCAGTTCAGGCAGTAGCTGTTCATCTTGTGCTCAGTAGCCTTTAGTCCCTATTTTCGGCCATGTTGCCAAGGTCTATGTACTATTCTCAGCCTTCGATCAATAATGCTAAAAAAGACTGAATCTGAAAGATTTAACAAATCAATACTTCAGTGCATTCCTAATCACCCGTGTTCTGGAAAACAACGTACGGATCAAAAAATTGAATGGTAAATCTGTCGATCATCACTTGATACTTAGCTTCAACCTTCAGAGGAATCTGATCTCTGAAAACCAGGTAAATGCTAAGGTAGTTCAGAGTGGGTACCATGGCACTTTTCACTGAATTAAAGTGGTAACCACAACTCTCATCAGAATGTGAACGAGATCTTTGAAGAATGCAATATATATCTGTGACGTTATTGTGCATTTTGCTTTTCTTGTCTGACCTGGAAGATAAATGAGAGGGTAATCATAACAGACATTCAAGTTTTCCGGAGAAACTGGTCATGATTTTGAGAAGGTCCTTCCTTTTTTTTAAAAGAAATTGACTTTTCTTTTCTCAATTTTCCTGGTCTTATTCTATAAGGTAAGGTCATACTGTTCCCCTGAAAACATGTAAATGGTTGTAATTATGAACAAATGAAAGCATATTTTTATTTTTGGATCTGAGACAGAAATTCTTTTTTTTTGAATGACTATTCTGTAGTCCTGTGAAGTTACACCTTTATTAAAGATTATGAATGGAGTCCATGTTTTTATGCCACTTGCCAGAGGTGCTTCAAAAATGTATAACACTATCAGTTTTTTGACAATGAAATGTTGTTTTAAAGGAGTCTACTAAACTTTGTTCTCAATGTAATTTACCTATTAAAAAGAATGTGTTAATTCTCACATTAGTATGTACAAATGGCTGCTTAAGGGCACACAGATGACCTCCTGTATCCCAGTTCAGCACTATCTGAAGAACTGTGTATTTTGGTCTGCTTAGTAGGTTATACTTTTAACTTGAGGATTTTCTATGGACATCTGTTTATGGGTACTACACATACCAAGTGAAAAATCATTTTGGATCATTAAATGGATAAGTGAATATATAATTATGGTTTCTTCACGGGGAAAATACTTTGCAACGTACTAAAAAAAAAAAAATGAAGCCTTTGTACTTTTCCTTTGAGTGTTTAAGATGAATGGTCTTTGACGTTTATAATAAATCATGCAGTTGCTGAAAGTTGTACAAAAGGATTTGAAATCTTGATGGGAATTTCAGTGGAAGATTAGAAATTGTGGGTACACAGGTGCAGAAATGAAACTTTGTTATAATTCCCTGTTTCTGAAATGTATTGAGTTTACCTTGCTTTTCTGGAACAAGGTCTCCTCACTTTAGTAACTTGGTCATCACAAAAAAGTAATATACTGATCTAGTACTATTGGTGAAACAATTTAGTCTGTTTAATGCCATAGGCTACATAGTAATGGTTTTATCTGGGTAAAGACAGATATGAGCATGTCTCTGAAGCCCAGGAAACAAAAAAAATGCCACTACCCTGCAATTTTCTCTTTGTGCAATTTCCAATTAAAAGAGTAATTTACTCTGTTTAATTTTCAGTGAAGAATTACCTTGTATTTTTTAAAAATTTCAACCTCTCCCACACACAGAATACCATTACTCTCTAATCCAGGTGTATAAACGTGATCTCAGTTCCCAGAGAGTAGGATTTGCATTTTAAGGTAATATTCTGTATTGAATCTTATTATAAAACATCCAATTATAAGAAGGTAAACCCTTTTGAAAAAGAACCTTGCCTACTGAGAACTAAACCTCATATATTTTTAAATCTCCCTAGTGACTGCTTAAGAGCATAAAACAAATGAACAAATTGATTTAAGTTCAGATGTGGTTGTGTGTATAGACTAGGGAATGAGATGCTGGAAAGCAGTGATGTGGAAAGGGACCTGGGGATCCTGGTCTGTGGTATGTGGAACATGAGTCAGCAGTGCCCTGGCAGCCAGG
>QWTY01053366.1:0-17043 GCA_008033365.1 Pseudorectes ferrugineus | reverse complement strand
CTCATCTGTCCAATTTCTATTATTCAATATTGCTTTAAAAAAATCAGAGAAGGAAGAAGAAAAAACTTTGGGCATCCTCAGGTCAAGGCGATTTTTAAAAAGGTTAAAAGCTGTTCAGAAGGGTTACAGTATCCATAAAGGCAAATGAGATTATATTTAAAGACTGATGGAGAAAAAGCAATAATTGAGATAAAACGCTACTGTCTCGAAAAGGTTTAGACTGAGGAAATGCTGATATTAAAGCAAAGAAATTGAAAGACTTACAGATCAGCCATCACATCAAAGACAGCAGAGAATTTAATTAAATTTGCAACAATTATGTTTACTTTTAATGTTTACTAGGTTCTTTTAGTTTCTTCCATCATTGTTCAGTTAAATATTTTTGTAATAACTTGGGGAATATTGTGATTGTGTGTCTCTAACCACCAGCCGTCAGCTGTTGACCTCTCTGTTCCCTGCATCTGTAATGTTACAAGCCTTTGTCCTGGAAAGAGTTATGATGTTTCAATCAAATACATTGTGAAGTTACAAAACCCATAACATGATATGGATAATGATTGCCTGGATACACTTATAAAATATATTTTAGTGCCCCCCAGGGAACAAAGATTGGAAAAAAAAAAAATCACAAACATTACTCTCTGCTGTTTGCCATTAATTGCATGAGTAATCATTACATGAGATGAGTGTTGAATGTGAAGCCTGCTGTAAAGGTATATGGTAAATAAATTGCACAGAAGTCCAAAACCACAAAATAGCTGGGTCAAAACATCGCCGAGGCCATGAAATTCAAGCTATAAAAATATCCTGAGTGCTGACCTAGGCACAGGGTCTCTGTTTAGCTGACATAATTTTGGTATTGCAACCTATTGAGAAATTACAATTTGTATTTCAAACTGCCCTTTTCTCTGCTGTGACTTTTACCCAAGATTTACTAAGTCTCAGAGGTTGTAGTAATTATTGCTAAAGGGAGTCATGATAGAGAATTGTTTCATATGCAGCCAAAAAATTACGGCAAAGAGATGTATTTGTCTTTTCTGCCTGTGACTCAGGAGCTTCGTCAAGTGTTGGGACACCTATGGATTCTTGACAGATCCAACCAGTTTCTTAAAATCTGAGGGATATGACAAGCAGATTGTCTAGAACAGAAATGCCCAGGCAGTGACTGAGAAGTCAGTTGAAAGTGATCCAAGGCTTGATGCAGGGCTAAAAGCTGTTTGCCCCTCTCGCTCCTCACTGTTCCATGGCTGGTCATTGCCAGTAGCACAACCTGCCACAATGGCTGCTGTGTAAGAAGCAAGGCAGCAAAACCAGCCTGGGAACACACAGTTAGAAAATATTTTATAATTAAAAACTCACTGAACTTGACCATTCTCCATATGTAAAGGATTTATAAACTCATGTTAAACCCCTCCTCACTTCTTTAGTATATAGATGCAAACTAATTTTCCTACAGGTAGTACTCTGCATGTTACGGATTGCTCACTACCTCTCTCATTTGCATGTCTTACGATAGGCCAATTTGCAGTCTCCAGGGGGAGTTACTGGTGTCCTTGATCACTTGGGATTTATTCTGCTCATTCACCAAAGAGCTTTGCAAAACCTCTGGAATGGTCATTATTAGGAGAATAACAAATGGTGAATAACAATTTTTCCACTTTCAATTAAAAAATTTTCAGAGAAGTCATCATGTAAAAATGCCCAGTGGTCTGCAAGATGCTTGTGAGGGGTTATCATGAAGAGGTTCCTGGCTATGGGAGTAATTTGATGAAAAGACATCTATGCCATGAATTCCCCACCTGTGCTGGAAAAAATGTTTGCACATTTCTTTTTATTTTATTTGTATCTGTTTGTGCTTGGCTTTTCTCTGTTAGGGTTTGTGAAGGTGCTCAAGAGCTTGGCTGAAGGAAATTTCTTTTATATTAAAAAAAAGTTGTTAAAAATGACTTTCCGATCTTGCATGCTTTGTTTTATTTCAGCCTCTGGGGTTTTCAAACAGGTGAGTTACCATCTACCAAAATCATAAGGAAATAAAAATAATATAGAAAAAGAGCTACGAAACATGTTTCAAACAGAATGGACAAACTAAGAAAGAATTGCACAGGTCTGTAAATTATTATTTTAATTTGGGACCTATGACAACCTTGACAATGCCCCCTTATGTCTCTCTCTATTGTCTCTATTTATATCATGCCATTTTTATTTACTGTTCATCTAGCAAATGAAGCCTGTCCCCAGCACTCAGAGTGCCAGGCTACAGAATTGCTGTAAGTCTCCCTGGAGCGGTGTTCAGCCACGGGTAAACTAGTCCTGCAATGAGATGCTTCCTATTCTCCCTCGAAGGTACAGAATGAAGAAACTCATTGCTTATGCTGCAATTTTGATAACCTAACTGGCAGAACAGTTATTCAAATTTTAAGCTTCTAAATGCAGCAAGATCAACCTGGCCATCCACATAAATAATTTTGACATGATAAGTATGCGAGTGCGATGATAACTGATAAGTGAAGCAATTACCTTGCTTTTTTGGATTATATTAAATGAAGATTCTGATAGAGTAATGAAAAGAGACAAAGCAGACAAAAAGGCGGCTGTAGAGCTTTTGGGCACTCTGTTATCTCTATTATACCATATTGAAATAGAGAAGCTATCACCAATCATGCTTCCTATGTAACTTCTAGCTTCTAACAGTGAACAATGAATAAATTGTCACAAGACAGTAACTGATAAATTTGGATTGGCAGTGCTTTTTAAAAGTGTAAATAAACTTATCAGCCCCCTCACCCTCCCCGAAAGGCAGTACAGTTTGAAGAGGATTTTTTATTTTGGTATGTTGTAGCTTGCAAGGTCTCCTTTCATTTACCCACCTCAATTGTCCTTTGTTTAGCCATCCGTCTTAAGCAGCCACTTCAGCATAAGAGTTTACTCCAGCACTTGCATTCTTTTTGTGGTGTTCTACAGAACACTTTGCTTTTGTCCCTATGTCTTTTTACTTTGGCTGTTATCCACTTCTCCTAATTCCTGTCATTCCAATTAGAAGCTGCTCTAATTATATGATTTTATGCTGGCTTTTACTGCATGCAGAGGCATACAAAGATATAAATAGCACCTCCAAGCAAAGGTGCCCAGATCTCAATTTCTAGGAACAACTTTGCAGACACTGAGTACCTCATAGATTAATTAGAGTTCTCAGGAAACATATTATTTTTTTCCAAAGACCAATCCCAGTTTTTTTTCTGAGAAGAGATTTTGCTACTCATTTTGGCAGGATCTGGCCCAGCATTCTTTTTGGTGGGGGATCATGTGCTGAAACTGATATTTGTACATTGCATCCTTTCAAGACAAGGCACAAATGGAGGGGGAATGTCATTCCCTGGTTAAAATTAATTAAGTAACCTAACACCGTACATCTGGGGAGAGGACAGAAGAGGAAAGGAAGTGCTCCTTGTTCTCTGTTTACCATTTAAGCCCTGCTGCATGCTGCAATAGCATCACAGTGCTGTTACTAAGGCCCCCTATGCTCTGCAGCCAGCTGGGCCTAAAGGCGGTGGCAGAGTTCCTGCTCTGTGAGGTTCATGCTTTGGGATGACCACACTGTATCTCTGGTTAGAAACTTGTCCTTTTTTTTTTTTTTTTTAATTTTTCAATTTATCATACCTTCATTGGGCAAGCCAGGGAGATCTTGCTGGCAATACGCTGGGTTTTTAGAAACTCAGTACAGCATGACAAACAGTTGAGAATTCTGGAATGGAGAATGGACACAACTTCCTTCTCTGATGTCAGGAACAACGGAGGGCATGTGAAAACCAGCAAACTCTGACAACAAGCATCTGTCACCCTTTGTCTTCTCACCCTGATATCTACAGCTGAAAATCTCTGATAATGAAGGCTAAGCATACTGCCAAACTATAGCCCCCACTGAGTGGCTCTGCATTGCCGTTATTAGACTTCAGGATTAATGCTCCACAAAGGTGTATTGTTCTTGTACACTATTTACTTATTTAGAAAAGTTTTTTGGTTTGGAAGTCTATCTGTGAAAACCAGGCAGATCACAAACTAAATTTTACTTCATGAAAATGAAAGCCTGCTTATCCTGCCATTTTATAAGAGTTGGTGGATTATGTGGTAAATTCTGTGGCTGCAGAACTGCATTAAAAGAATCCAAACTTTGACAACTGTCTATTGTTCTACAAGATCAGTTCCTAAGATCCATCTCCCACTGAAGTCAATGTCAAACTTCACACTTAATTCAATGTTTCTGCTACTTATTTCAAAAGAAAGCATTTTAATTGACTTGGGACTATCCAGGCACACATACATCTTGTCTATGTAAACATATTTTTTTTTCCCTCTTATCCCCAATATCTGTTTCCACCCACAATGTTTCTTTACCTATATGTTCAGTCTGCATTAAATTAGCAAAAACTTTTGTTGACAATGGCTTTTCCCAAAAATTCAAGTTTGGGAAAGTATGAAAATATATTATCAGCCCTTGGGGTGTTAAAAGAGAATGCGGCTTGGCTGGGGAGAGACCATCAATCAGCATAAACTGAAGCAGTCCTGTCCTCCCCCAAGATCCCAGCTGTGTGTCCCCTCCTCCCTGTCTCGGTGATGCTGGCACAAGTGCTCACCTTACCATGCTTTGGCCTGATCAGGGAACTGACCTGGCTGGAGTGAAATCTTTCCTTTGGGCTGCATTGGTTTCCAGCAGGATGGTGTCTGGTGTCTCAGCTGTGCAGCCACGGGAGCTGCAGCACCCAGGGGAGGCGGATGGAGGGCATGCTGCGGGTGGGAGGGAACGCCCCTTTTGACAGCTGCCTGCTGGTTCAATGACGTGCTTGAAGCCTCAGATCAGATCACACTTAGGATCATGGCCTCTGAGAGAATTGTGCTTTGAGGAAGCAGAATGCATTGAGGATGGAATATGTCTAAAGAGGGGACAAGAGGAATAAGTAAAGTAAAATCTTGCCTCCTTCTCCATCAAAACTGTAGTGAACCTATCAGTTACTGTACTTTATCACATAGCTGTGGTGCTATGCACAGACTATGGGAATATTCTTTTGCCCTCCTGAGGTTCATCATGCCATACATTGGCTGCTGGTTGTGCTACAATCACACCCCCAGCACTGCACTACATCAGCCACTGGGATCAGGCGGAGTGAGGAATGGTGAGGGTCACCACTCTTCCCCAGCTGTCCCATGCAATTTACAGGCTATTTCCTGGCAGTTGCCTGGAACACCAATGACATACAACAAGTAGTGGACCCAAGAATGTCAGCAAATGTAAAAATGACACATTTCAAATTCAATTTACTGGAACCAATTTTTAATCAGGTAAAGAGTCTGTATGAGTTGCATCAGTAGAATTGGGCTTATGGCAGTATCCATTTCAAAAGCACTCATGTGACTTAGAAATTCAAAGTCTCAAATGTAAGAGTATTAGGAGCATAAATATCTTTTGTTTTCAATGGAATCCAGACCCCAGAGTCACTGAGGTGCTTTCAGAAGTCTGCATTTTGCCCTTGAGAAATTGTATTTCTCCAATCCATTTTCTACTGAGACATGGAAAAGGCAGAATTATTTGGCTAAGAGAGTTGATTCCTATACAAAAGATTACATGATTTGCTAGATCCTGTTCTTTACGATCATTGATAAAAATCAAGGAAAAAGACTAACTGCCTCTTCTTGTCAGGAACTGTGGAATGCAGAGGACAGGCTGATAGAAGAGGGTGCAGGTGGTTTGCAAAGCACCAGATTAGATCAACTTCTTGTCACCTAACACAATCGCAACATTTCCCTTTCATCTTTACTTTTAGCCTTTTTGGCCTACAAAAGATAAGAAAGTACACCAATTGCCTGGATATGAGCTGTATTTCTGAATGGTGGTATAGAAATCGGAAAAAGAAATTTCTTTGTGTATGCAGATTTTTCCTGGGATGCTTTCCCAGTGTTGGAAACTTCCTTTCAGGAACATATTGCAGAGGGCCAAGAAGAAAAACACGTATACATGTTCTTCTGGGATAGGAATCCCCAAAGAATACCGGACTTTCATGACCACTTTTAAAAGTGTGGTTGATACCCTATCATCTCACACTTACCTGAATCTCATTTGTAGTCACCCATTCATACAGGGACTTTTCCCCTCTCTGTTACACAGGTCTGAGCTGCCCAGGTTTGCTGTAGTTTCCCATACAGTCTCTCTGAGAGTATTACATTCCATTAGGAATGTCCATGCTTTTTAACATCTCTTGTCCTTCTCAAAAGTTGAGATTCAGTTGCAAAAGTTGCATTCCCAGATGCAGCAGGATGCCAAGTCCTGCAGAGCAGAATACAATGTAAGACCTCAGATCTATGGGGGTGACTATGCACATTCAAGGATGTGACTTGCAGAACAGCCAGCTGTTGAGATAATATTTTCCCATTGCTTTGCACAATTTGGAAAATTGATACATGACTTTAGCCCTGTAGTAATAATCAGATATATACAGTGAGATATTTGGTTATTGATCTACTCCTAATCAGGAATCAAACAACCTTATCTTATGACAAACTGTAATTAACTATTTTGTTAATTACTATAATTATCCTCCCCACATTTATTTTGACAGCAGTGTGAGTAGTGGAAAACTATTTCCTTAAATTGCTGTTGCCTATTATGAATTACAAATTCGTACAATTTTGACAAATGATTTTATTCTCCTTTTAGCAGCATGTTTTGCAACAGACAACTTTTCATAAAAAAAAATGAGCATCTACTTGAAAACCAAGCTACCAAGGTCACACACAGATTAGCTATACTGGAGCTAACAAGAACTGTATTTGACCCAGTCCAAGATTCGTTTTTCTTTCCTCTCCTGTGTAAGTTTCTTTGGATAACTAGATGACATTATAAGATGTGGGAAGAAAAGAAAAGGAATAAGAATAGGGAGGAAAAGAAGAAGAGGAGAAGAAGAGAAAACCCGAATGGTTTATAGTAGTAGTTACCCAGAGATGGCCAGCGGGGGAAAAATGGACTAAATGTGACCCATGAAATTCTACAATGTGTTTTGCCCATTGAAAATTATCCCCTTTCTCTCTCAACAGTGTGATGGGGAGAGGGAGAATACACAGAGGCATCATGATACACTGGTAGTGCTTGGAGACTCAGAACTGCTTTTAATTTTACCACATCCCAAATAGGTGACTTAGAAACGAGAGGTGGTTGTGGCCAGAAATCTTTGAAAACACAGGTATTCAAGTGGGAGCTCTTCATATGCTTTTAGAGCTGGAATCAGACCATCTGCTTGGTGCTTCATTTAGCAACTTCTATTCTTAACTAAAATACTTTTTGAGCCAGCTGCTTCAGCACTGCAATTCCTTCTTCTGGCCCAGCAGAGCTCAGCCTCTGGGGAGGACTGATAGAGCTTTTAATACAGTGCATTGTCCAAGAAAACCTGAAGTTCTCTTGTTGGGACAAGGTCTATCAAACAGCAAAGAAGACATGTGGCACTAATAGAAAAAATGCTTTCATTAAGATGGGCCTGTATTTTCTGTGGGTTGCATCTTCCACAGGGAAAAGGAGGGAGTAGGGAATAAAAGGGGCTGAACCACATCTGAGCCTAGCACACTCACCAACTGCCTTTGTGATTTGCACTTGCAGAGTCTGATTGCTCCAGAGTAAAATTCTTTGTTTCTTGTCTGTAAATAAACTTCTGAGGTGTCAGGATCATATTTTGAAATGACAGAATGGGTGAGAAAACCTAGACCACTAAACAGTTTTGTTCAATACATCGGCTTTGTGGAATGGCAGTGACAGAGTTAACTGAGTTGGCACCACTGCTGTAGTGGAGTAACACAGTTGTGTTTTCTGAGTGGCAATGACTAACATGGTCAGCATTTGGTGCCAATACTGAGCATTCAGTTAACCTCCTAGTTTGCTTGTAGCAAAAGTAATTTACTCAGTACACAGACATCTACTCCAGTCTAATCTCCCTGACAAGAGATTACAAAGGGGTGGCAGGCTGAAGTGGCATAAAATTCCAAATACCATATCTATTTTTACTCATTGACAATACAGTAATATCCATGGGACAAGGATTAGTAAACAGAGAAAGATATTCTTTCTTAAAAGACAGCTTTTCTCCCTGGTTTAAAATTACAGTAGAGCAGATCTTCAAAAATGAAATAGAAAGTTCATCACTGTGCCATCCCAGGGAAGCATTTTTGCCATATGGACTTAAAGGAGTTGGATTTCAAAATTACGCAAAACCACATGAAAATGAATGTGGTGTTCATATGTTTATATGAGCTATTTATACTGGGTGTACTTGCTTGATTTCAGAGCTAGAAACAAAAAGACCAGAGCATGAGACATACAACTAACCACAAAACACCAGGGAGCTCGATTTTACTGAAGTACTGATGAGGCTTGTGATACTTGGTGAGCTTCTAGAGTCACATCACAAGATAAGAAGTTCAGCTATTAGTGAAAAGAATGATATTTCTGGCCTTTGTTACGGAGGAAAGTTTGAAAAAATCATAGAATACAGGCACACTGAGTATACTGATTTTATACACACTGTATACAATCACTAAAGAGATAAGAGCCGAAATGCACTTACTACAAAACCTCGTGATTTAGCATACTGTCATAATTTTTAGGGTTTCTCAATCATGGGTTTTAAATGCATGGGGTTGGCAAAATACCACCATCATAACTAAGCAAGAGCTTAATGAATGAATCTAGATGCATTAACAGGATGTGGAATGTAATGCCAATAAATACTAGATGGGAAATGAAATTCAAATAATGAATAAATTTGAAGAAAAATGATAACTTCAGAGATCTATCATTAATAGAGACAAAGGCCTATTTCTTAGTTACTCTACTTCCTTTACAACCAGCAGAAATCTACCACTGATGTTAATTAGAACAGGATCAGGCCAGCAATTAGCAATCAAAAACCCCATACCTTAATATATTTATATACCAATGATTATTGATAATTTACTTGGGTTAAAATCATCACTGGCATTTGGGATATTCTTTTGCAAGGGAAAATACACATGAAGAGAAGTTCAAAGAAAATCCGTTAAGTAAAATATTTGGGATCATCAATGGGCTGACAAGTAACCCTCATGCACATCAACCCCCCAACATCTGTAAAGCCTTCCTGTGCATTTTACAATTTTATCCAAAAAATATGATTGCCACCAATAGAGGAGCCACAAAATACCAATGTACAGACAAGGGATATGGAATGCAATCTGGACCAGACAACAATCATGGGGGTTCCACCTGCTCTAATTCTGTCAGCTCTGCAAACTCATTGGCATTTTTGCTTTACTCTTCCTTTTTTTCTTGGACACCAAGAGGGAATTTTCCAGGCCTTGACTGCACTTCCAAAACCTAAATACCAACAATATCAAGATATAGACTCCCTGGTAGTCTGACCTGCATGTTCTACCATCCCCAGGGCTGGCAGATGTGGATGCCTGATTCATCACCCAGCAACAATCAAGAGCGTTTTAGGGTGCTTGTGATTTTCTACCTCTCTGGGGAAGTTCTTGCAACTTCCTTTGAATTCCCACAGGGATACTTAATCACCCTTTTCATTCCAGTCCCAGTCAGGCACAGTGTGAGAGGCACCACCTCTGCAGGCAGGTGCCTTGAGGTGCCATCACTGATGCTGGGGTGCCAGATGTGTCACCAGGCAGCTGAGCTGCTCTAATGCAGTCAGCCTCTGTCATGAGCAAAATTTCTCATTTCCACCAGTGCCTTATGAGTGAAACTTTCCAACTTTTGCAGTCAACCTATCTGTCCCCGTGTTTTCATCAACAGACCCTTTATCTCCTTTACTTGCCCTTTTCACATTTTTTAGAACAATTTCTCTTTATTGGTCGTATGATTCAATAAAGTTATTCTCTTGGTAAGTGTGAAAGGTCTTTTTTTTTCTTGCCAGTGCAGTGTGTACTTCTGCAGCTCCCCATTACCATGGCTTCCACTAAAAACTATAATCTTTAAAGGTCACTTGTTTCCTTACACATGCAGTCAAGCCCAACAATGATTTAATGACACCTGAACAAGCTTGTATTAAAATTACCCACAATGTGATCATAAATAATTATTAAGAAAAAGAAGAAGAAAGCAAACACATTTCCTTTTGAGAAACTAACACCAAAGATATTAGTTAAAATGTTAAAGTATATTAACCAATTACATAAAACCCTTTCATATTGCCTTGCTTCATTTCAAACATGGCACGGGCTATTTTGTCTGTGAACTCAAGTGGAACAAAAAGCTGCAGAATGCAATTTGTGTCGGGGGCCGGGCTGCGGAGGGACAACTAATTCTAATTAGTGCAAATTCCCCACAGGCCAGTCAGAGGCCTCGTGCAGAAGCCGCCGCCGCCGCCAAGCCCCTCTGCCGGCAACAGGTGGGCCAGGGCGCCTGCCATGGCCCCGGCGACAGCTGAGGGCAGCCCTTCGCTGGACACCCCTAATTAATGGCCTGCACATCCAGCCTTTGAATGTGATATCTTTTAATATAGTTCTGAACTAAGGAAGATTGGCTCTTCTAATTGGTTAAAATTAAACTGGTGGCAGACTTTGCTAAGTAATGGTTGGGCTGCAATGCCCATCTCATTTCAGCTTAAAGCTCTGCTGATCAGTGCAAAAAGGGTAGGGCTGGAAAAAGAAATTACTGGGGGGAAAAGTCTTGGCCATCTGATAACACTGGTATTCTAGTGAGCACGTCCCTAATACATCCCTAAAATATTTCTGCAACTCATTAATATTCAATGCTTGGTGCATATTAGAAAGATGCTTTAAAAATTCTGATTGATTATAAGAAATAATGTTAGCAAGGAAGGCACAGGTCATTAACCTAACTATTAGACTTCCCAAATAAGCCTCATTTTGAACTGTTTGGTCTAAAGCAAACTCAGGCTAAGATGGGCTGCCTAACTTCCAGCCTGCCTTCCATCACACCCGCTCCCATTCATGAAAACTGCTTCTGAGAGAGCACAACCAGCCCTAATGAGAGAGGCAGCCCTCCTGCCCTGCCTGCGGGAGGGAAGGGAGAAGATGCAACAAGATTTGATACAACATGCCAGTTGGAAATGCTTTTTAAATAACCAAGCAATGAAGCATACTTTACAGAGATTAGGATTATCTCATTTGCAAAATCTCGTAACAGCTAAACACCAGTAAAAAACTTTGTTTTAATCCTGCTGAATTATACACAGGGAGTTATATCAGGAAAATGCTTAATTGTTAGGGATTTCAGCAACTCGGGCGCCTGACACATGAACTGTAAAAAGTGTTTTACTTGACTTGCATTTCTCCATGTACCAGCCAACGGGAAATTATGGCAGAAGAAGCGGCAAAGCCTCCGAGGAGCTCTGCTCTCCTTGCTTTCCAGCAGGCTGATACGTTGGAGGAGTGCTGGATCTATCCTTGTGTGCTGGTGCAGTGACCCACCGTGCACTTGTGTGGCTGCCCTTGACACTGCCCAGGCCCACATACTTTATCCAAATGATACTACCAGCTATACTAAACAGCTATTCTGTATGCTCTGTACTAAGGGCTTTATTTAGGGACTTTAAATAATCCTTCATCATCATTTCACACCAGTCTTAAACTAACAGGATTCATTTCTTTTATTACATTTCCTTCTATTACACACTTCAGCTAAAAACACTGCAGAGGGGTGTGCCAACTACAACTATGTCACAAGAATGATTTTATTAAGAAAATGCCTCCAATGCTACCTCATAGCATTTTCTACTACTATTGTTTGGGTTGCACCAGAGGCTAAAATGTGGCTTCTTTTAATAACACATTTGCATAAGTTGATCTGAAAGATCCCCATGTGATGACATTACTTCAGGGTTGGCCTGTCATCTCAAAAAAGCCCGAGGTGCTAGTCCCAAAGAGATCAAACTCAAGAATTAACTAGTCTTTATAAAGCAGGAACATCTCTACAAGCAGTAAAACAAATGATTATCAGTTCTTTTTGGCGATGGTCTATGCCAAGCTAGAGAAAAACAGAGCTTTCAAACACTGACAATCTGGTATATTGAAGTATGACCATTATTTTTTATTTTCCACATTTTTGGTCCAAAGACAGTTCTGAGTAATTGATTCCCATAATGAGCTATGGTTCGTTAGTCAATTTAATTTATAATTGAATTGGATGGATGTAACTCTGTGTAAAATTGTCTCTGAAGAATCTGTTTTGTTCGTCTGCTCAACTTCTGACAGGGATGGAAGAAAATCTAAATTATTCCCTTCTGCAAGAGGGAAAAACTCTGAAAGTCTCAGCATCCCTTGTGAAATTAAGAGGAAAATATTTTTAATAGTTGCCATGCAAAAATCATATGGCTTTACTAAAATTTATACAACCCTGACAATTAACACATTAATGCCTGGAATGGTAGCTTAAAATGAAAATCAAAACATGAGGAATATATGAATCAGCAGTGCTGCCTGAACATCTGGAAAGATCACTCTTTACCAGATATTTACTGGTAAGTCACATCTTCTTTGCAAATATTGCAAAATCTGAAGAATTTGCTTCTCCATGCTTTTATATTGATATCCTGATGATACAACTCCATTGGGAAATGACTGGTGTGAAGAATAAAACTCAGTGGGTTAAATTTTTCTCCTGTTTATAACTTGGAAACCCAGAGTTGCTCCCGGTGTCACAAGTTGTAGGACTTTTCTAAATGCAGTTTGCTTTAGTAGAGATCTGGGAATTGTTGCTCTACCCTCTGTGGGCCTTCTCTTGGCCACTGCAAAGTTCAAAAAATAACAGAGCAGTATACGAGAATGGCTTCTGCTTAGGAGTAGAGGCAGGGAAGAAATACATTGGTTTAGGGGTTTGAAGATGAACAACAATTTCCATTTTTAAGTTAATTTTGCCCTGGGGTTCTTTGGGCCTCCAGACTCACATACAAACCCACTTTCTTTCCAGAGAAAATACTGAGGTTCTCACCATGTGCTGAATTCAATTCCCTCCTAATTTTTCATGTCCAAAGAGAAACATTGAGTCTCTGTCTCTATTACTGGTCTTAGCAAGACATACCAGTATTGAAAGACACATTTAGCTTACAATGAAAAGCAAGTGAATTAATTCATTCAATATTTGTATTTTCCTATACAGACATACTGATATTGGTCATTGATTGTGAGTTAGCAGACACAAATGCTAGCAGTAAAAGAATTGCTACACTATTATGTAAGTGTAGTATTGCCTGTAATCCAGCCTCACGCAAAAGCAAAATATACATGCTCTGTTTGCTCAAAAAATAAAGTGTACTGAGAAGCATTGCAATGGGATAGGTGATGATGATCAGCTATTATCAGTCCCAGCAGGCACATATTTTTTCTTAACAGCCGCAGGACTGCTGCTTTGAAAGCCAGGCACAAGGATTTTTTAGTTCAGAGCATTTCACATTGCCTTTTAGAGGCAGGCATGACACACAGCTGCACAAACTCTTATGGCCTCCAGTTAAAGCGTCACTTAACAACCTCATTTGTCTACTTTTGCATCAAGTCCCCAATAAATTCTGATGGGCAACAGGCTCCCAGGCTCCTTATGTTATCCAGATAATGTTGGGTTTTTTTTTCTTTTCCTGTAATAGTAACAGTAGAAGTGTTGTGTCCAATCTTCATCATATTCCGGAGTTTGTTTATAATGTTTCTGACCTTTTTTTCCACTAGTAAGTATTTGATCTGGTAGAAGGGATATGAGGCAGGTTCAGTGACTGGTCACACCTACCCACCCCTGCTGAAGTGAGTGAGATCATAAAGGTGGAACTGAGGAGAAAATTTGGCTTATTACATCCACTTAGGGCTGTTTATTTCTGGGCTATGCTATATGAATGTAATAGCAGACATAGGCTGGAGCTATTGAAGACTGTTCTTATTTTAATGACTACATTCTGGCTGAGAAATTCTTTAATATAAGTAATTTTCAGCACTGCAAATGCACGGGAGACAATGAAAATTGTTTCCAAAAAATGTTAAAGCTGACATCAATCATTTATACATAATGCACAAAGCAATGAGGGCAAACTCCTCAGTGCAGATAAGAGATGTCACAGCAAACTTATGTTCCAAGGCAGCGGTATCAGTTACGATCGATCACTTGGTAGCCAGTGGAAGTTACATTTTTACTTTAGTCTTTAAACTCTTTTGACTGCACTACCAAAAGTATTGTTTTAATCTAAAGTGCTAGATCAATATTTCTGATCAATAAGCATTCATTTCCAACTAAAAAGGACAATGGTTAGTGGATTCCTTTAAACATTTTCATTTCAAGGAAATCTCTGCTATTCTAGAAATCAGATCTCTAACAAAGAGTACAAGGAAAAGGGAAATGAGCACAAAACACAGCAGAGAACTTCCAGATAAATTCATCTCTTCCCCAGCACAATTTTTCTTTCTCCTATGATGCTAAATCAGTAAGTACTTTGTATGACCTTTATACTTAAAGTAATTACAAAATTCAGCAGCATTACCATTAACTCTTCCTACCAGAGCATACAAAGCCAAACCAAACAAAAGCCAAACCACAAATGACCAAAACCAAACTGACAAACTTCAATTGTCAAAAATTTAATTCCTAGTGATAACAAAGTACAAATCAACAAGTACAGCTTAGAAAACCCTGGTTCACTTAGTCAAAAGACTGGTATAGCTTCCATGAACTTCAGGGAAATCCCTCTATTTTCAGCCCAGATGAGTTAGATCCAAGAAAGGCAACACCTGGCCCAGCCAGCAGCCAAGAGCTGGTCCTCTTTAGGGAGAACCTTTCTTCTTGATCACAGACAGATTCTGGGGACTGAGCACTGTTCCCATTCCCTGGAAAAGCCAGACACCATCTCGCCAGAACATCTGGAAAGTCTTTCTGTCCCACCCCACTTAGTCTTGGGCTTTTCAGAGCAGGACACAAGTCTGCTTTAAATGTCCCAAGGACTCTGATGGACATTAGAGGCATGTTTGGCTACAAAGAAACTAGGACTTCTGCTACAGTGGTGCGTACAGACCATTCCCTTGTATTTTACAAGTCTAAGTAGGAGAGAACATGTTTTTTTCAATGCCTGCAGCTGTGCTTAGCAGTCCCTGCTATACTTAACATTCTCTAACTTTCCATCACCCATGCACAATAATTTGCTTCTTCTCATGCACTCTTCTCCTCAAGATATTGGCTATTGTTTACATGGCAAGAAATACTAGAGTTGTAATTAAAAACCAACTGGATTGCTTCAGGCTGGGCTGTCAGCATCCCACACTGCAGGAAATATGTGCTTGGTGTCCTCCATCTCCTCACAGCGGTCCTGGCCCTGTGGTGGTGGAAGTTGTTTAACAGGTCCACAGGCACCTCTTTCACAGAGTGTAAAGCCAGGCTGCCGCAGCCATGGGCATCTTCCCCAAAGGATGGGTGTTCAGGGAGCTTAAAGCTGTGACTCGCATGCCCTGTGACCAGTGGCCCCTGTCTACATGGGGGCACTCACACAGTGTTGACCTGCCTATGTGACACCAGCTTGAAAGCACAAATCAGAGCAGAGCATAAAGTCTATGCTCTACCTCCTCCTCCTCCTGGTGACAGAGCTGTGGGTGGGATAGGGTGCAATTAAAATGCAATAAATACTGCGTCCTACTGTTCACATGGACTTCACTCCCCTTCATACTTCCATGGCATTACTTTGAGTTTTGAATCCACCCCAAAATTCCAAGTTAAGTCAGAAAATTTGTCTGTTTTAATTTGTATTTATCGTAACTGGTGAATTGCATGTGGATTTCTCTCAGAAACATAAATCAGTCAAGATTTTCTCAACTGCAAATATCCCATAGAACTTTATGAGGAGTCTGGGCCAAACTCAGGGGTCCATGCCATCTTTGCTCTTAATCTACAGATGAGATATAGGGGAAGCCAGCTGCTAAAGTGGGTTGCATGCAGATTATGCTTTTCTCACTGGGAAACGATGGGAAAAGAATTTTGGCTCCATTAAATACAAAGTGTCCCCTCAGACAGAGGGCTTAACACAAAATGAATGGAAGGTCAAACTTTTGCGGGGCTATTAATCTGTACTGTGACTTATGCAGATTGGAAAATATATGAGAAATGTAAAGAGAGTGTTCACTCTGCATTAGATAGCAGGAGATAGGCAGAGTCAGAATAGATAACCTTTTGCGAACACTAGGAAGCTGGATTTTATGTGAAAGTTGTCTGAGTCCAACTCTTTATGGTGCCTATTCATCTACTACAGTACTCAAGTATGAAGGAGTGGGTGAAGGAGGAGGAATAAGAGGAAGAGGGCTGCTGGATAGATGCATAGATTTACCATAAATGGTAAAGCTTTCATTGACTTTAACTAAGCCAAGAAATCAGTTCTGCTTGTAAAGGCAATACAGCCAAAGAGTGATATGGGCAACACAGGACTCTGGGCAATACTAATCTACATGAAAAAGTGGCACATTCATGAACACCTGAAATCATGCTAAATCTAAATACAATCTTATGCATCATAAAACACATATTCTATTGCATTTTCCACTCTGTTTGTTGTTGAGTTTCTTTCTCCCCAGCTGTTCTGGCATTGTGTTCCATTCTTCAGGTGTTTTCCAGTCATAATTATTCCCTTGTTTCAAAACATCGGTTCTTCCTCATTTATTTTGCTGACCATGCTCTTTCCATCCTTTACTACAGTCTTCTCCTTGACTTGTCATGACCTATTTTTTTATTCTGGGCTCTTTATTTTGTTCTGCTTCTCTTATTCCTCTTCTTTCCCTCACTTTCTCACAGAGACTCCTTTCTATCTGTCATTTCCTTTGTGTAGTGTTCTCTTTATTTATCACTACTTCCTCTTCAGTTTTTGTACTTTTCCTACTTCTGTACTTGCTTTCTCTCTGTTATTTGCTTATATATTCCAGGTTCTAAAGGGAAGAATTGGATTTGAAAGAAATGTTGGGCTTTTCTGTCATTGTGTAGCCATTTTCAAAATTGTTTTAAAAGTATAAAACCAAACAAAATTATCAGTAAGGACGTCATCT
>QWTY01053361.1:0-24744 GCA_008033365.1 Pseudorectes ferrugineus | reverse complement strand
AGCAGAGGGGCAGAATCTCCCCCTTCACATGCTGCCCACACTGCTGGGGGTGTGCCCAGGGCAGTGTTGGCTTTCTGGGCTCCCAATGCAAGTGGCCGGGTCACGTTAACTCACGCCCCCAAGTCCTTCTCCTCAGGACTGCTGTCCGTCCATTCTCTCCCAGCTTGTGTTTGTGTTTGGCGTTGCCTTGATGCAGGTGCAGCAACTTTTGTCTTGCTGGACTTTTAGTTTGTTTCTGCAGGTAACAGTGTTATCCTGAGAAAAGGAGGTTGTAGGTTGGGTCATGGTGAAACAATGGTAACTCAAAAATTCACACCCTCAGTCACTTCTTGTTGAGGAACGTGGTTAAGCTGAGAAGGCTGGGGAGATTCCCTAGCCCTTCAATTTTTTGTTGAAGGGTTTCTGGTTTGGGATTCGACTCGCTTGCCTCCGGAGACACCCATAGAAATTTTGGTGCCATCTTGGTTTGGAACATGCTGACCATGGTGTTGTCTTCTCTACAGCTGATCGACATCACAGGCAAGAACCAGGACGAGTGTGTGATTGCTCTGCATGACTGCAACGGAGATGTCAACAGAGCCATCAATGTGCTGCTGGAGGGCAATCCGGACACGGTAGGATTAGGTCCTGTAAATCTGGTGAGGCCTAGTTCAGTGTAACTGCATATTTGGAGGTGAGGCATCCAGTAATGTCAAGATAAGGAGAGCCACTGTGACTGACTAGTTCCACAGGAGCATGCACAGTGTGACTGACCTGGCTGCTGAACGCTGCTCTCTGTGGGCTTGCACGGGCTATGAGAATGGCCCTAGGCTTGAAGGAATAGAGGAGAAAATGCCCTAAGTAGTTTGCTTCCTATTGCTCTTGAATCCAAGCAGTTCAACAATAGTACAGTGCCATCTGTATGTGCTTTCACACCACTGAGTGTGAAGGAACTTACCTTTCCCCACGAGGGCTGAGTGACCTGCGTTGAAAGGCAGGTGTGTGTCAGCTGTGGTTCCTTTCTGTCAGAGTAACGTGGTTTTTGTGTCTCTGGCCCTAAAGATTCACTTCTCAGTGAGGCACTGACTGGCTTCTGTGCTGCTGCCTATGCCACGGTTTTGAGGGCCTTTTTGCTATTTGTTATTGTGGAGTTGGGCTTGGTCTCATGTAGGTGCTTGTCTCAGGCAAGCTGAGGTCAGCCCAAGAACGAGAGTGCTTGTTCAGGAGGAACCTTCTGCCTGCATGCAGGGTGTCATTCCTTTTGTGACAAAGACAGCAGAGATGCAAGTTCTGTTACAGCCCAAGAAAAAGCCTACGAATGTCAGATCCTTCCAAACCGCTGCTGATCTCACATATCCTCCTGGCACCCTGGTTTGATTGGAACCAACTCACCTCTGAGTTGAGGGTCTAAATATCATTTTAGAATATTATGCTTTAGCTCATTTTTTTTGCCTGTGATAAGCCCTGGGGGTATGTGGATGAGCTGGACATCTCAGACTATGTTTTGTGTATTGCAGCTGCTCCCCAGTGTCTGATTCTCTGCTTGATTTGGCTTCAGCCAAGTTCTGTACAACACACGTATGTGTTCCTCCTTGTCTTTAGAAAGCCCTTTCCATTGACAACTGAATAAAATGGCTTTTGGGAAATCCTTTTAGAAAAGAGAATGATAGGGATGTGCATTGCTGAGGCACAGCTCTGCCACAACTGTATTCTCTTCCACGTGTCTTGTAATCAGTGTCTTCTAGTCAGAGAACAAACTCCTGTTATCACAGCAGTTTAATTGCCTAGAGAAACACATTGCTCATGAGAGTAGCATCCAGGATAGTGTGCAGCACACGGTGCTGTGTAGCAGCACCTCCTTTATTGGATCAGCAGCACGAGGCCCTGCAGGGTAGGGCCATGGAGAGGCAGGCAGGGAGCTGACGGAGGAGGTGCTGGGCTGCCACTGCTGCAGCCCAGTGGCCTTGCGGTCACAGCATCACTGAGCACAGGCAGTCCCTGCACTGCCCTTGGTCAAGCGCCTTGGAGCTGCTTCTCACCTGGATCCAGTTTGTGCAGCAACCCCAGAAAGGGGATTTTCTTATAAGAAACAGACCTGTTAATTGCTTGGGTGCTCTGGTGTTGAAGACAGCTTACCTGCTGAGCTAGTTACTGGTAATGTACTGTATTTCAAACAGTAAAGGAGCAGGTCTGATCTTAGCATTGGATTAGATTTGGTTAAAAAATGGTTTACTTGAAAAATGTTTGCTTGGAATACTGTAATTTTAAAGTTTATTTCTGAGCCAGATACCTATGGAGAAAGACTTTGGAAGCCTTGGGTTTGATGGCAGTTTGTGCCACTATGTTGTTGGGTTTTTTGTCACTGTCTCTGCACGCCGCCATTCAAACTCAGCTGTTGATTTGTCTGCCAGTTGTGTTTTCAGGTGATTGTCAATGACTTAAGACTATTTTTAGTTGTTCCAACAGTGTGCAGCATCAGTTTAAGAGTATGAAACCACTGCAACTGTCAGGAAATACATGGGTGCAGGCCCACGGCAGTGAGCCAAAGGCATACTTAATGTTTTGCAGTTGAACTTGCCTGTTGGATAAATTCTGTGATGTTTCTCTCCATCTGAGCTGACATTTAGGGGAGTGGTTTTGTTAATCACTTTGCATCTGCGGAAAGAACTTAACCCCAAACGTTGACTGCAGATCACTATGAAACATTTACCTGGGTTATTCTGAGAGCTCCTGGTGACCTGTGTGAAATGGCAGGCTTTTTTTCCCCTAAGCAAGGTAAATTTATCCATGCTTTGAACTCCAGAATTATCGTGCCCTCTCTATTGAAGAATTTTAGCAGATCTTTGCAGAAATAGAATAACTCATCTCCTGTTACTGCAAATTACATGCCAGTCAGCTGTAAGAAAGCTTGGCTCGAAGGAAGAAGATGTGCTGTGTGTAGGCTGATAGACACCTTAAAAAAAAATTGGTCTGGAAACCTTTTTTGCAGAGACCCCTGTTATATTCTCTGTAGCATGTTTAAATCTTTGTGTATTTGCACCTTTCGTTGATCAAACTGTGATTAATTTCTTTCCCCTCTGCAAACCTTCAGCATTCCTGGGAAATGGTTGGGAAGAAGAAAGGTGTCTCAGGACAGAAGGAGAGTGGACAGACAGAACCCAGTGAAGAAAGCAAAGAAAACCGGGATCGGGAGCGGGATTTCAGCAGACGACGTGGCGGGCTGCCGAGGCGAGGGCGAGGTGCCACCCGTGGAAGAGAGTGTATGGACCTGCCCTTTAATAACCCCCAAAACTCTCACACCAAAGCACTCTGTGCTGCATAACAGCTGTCAGTAAAGCTTTTCAGGCAGACACATCTGTGAGGAAAACCACCCATGTGTGTGTGGATCTGTTTAATGCTCCCCTGTCTGAGATGATTCTTTGGGTGATGCCCTCACTTAACCATCAGCTTAAATCAAAAGTTCAAGGAGCATGTGGTGATGTGGTCCCCTACACAGCCACTGCATTTTGGGGTTTGAGGTCTGGTCTAGTATCCCCGCTAAAGCAGGATGAGTCTTGAAATTGTCTTTGTATTGTTCTGTCTTTCAGTTCGGGGCCAGGAAAATGGACTAGATGGTGGTAAGAGTGGAGGATCTTCTGGAAGAGGCACAGAAAGAGGGAGGCGGGGACGTGGCCGAGGCCGAGGTACACACGGGATGTGAGGTCCAAGCGGGTGGGAGGAGAAGAATGATATCAGTGTATCTATCTCCCATGAGGTTCCAAAGCCTCTTTTATGGGAGGAATTGCCAAACTGAAAATATGCACTTGATGTTTCTGCTCTCGTGCTTACTTTTAGGCTACATGTTGCTTTCCTATCTTAAAGATGCTAGAAACAGCACTTAGTTCTTGCATCCCATCCGTGGAGTAAGAAAAAAAATTGTGCTTTATTACAGAGGTGGGAAGTTAAAAAACTCAAGGTTGACTATTTTAGCAGGTGGGCCAATGGCTTGTTAGCAACAGAACCTGCATCCTCATCATTCTTGCACATGTATCTGAGCACCACCACTGGCTTGGGCTTTAAATACTTGGGGCAAAAATCAATTTTACCCCAGAATCTGCTGCTTAGGAATTGTTGCTGAAGTCACATACTGCAGAAATCAGAACCTGGGGTCCAGTACTTGCGGTTTGTGCCAGCTGGAAAGCTCATGTGAGCCTGGAATGATGCATTGCTAATCATGCTGCCAGCCAGCTAAGGTCACTCCCATACATCGAAAGATGTTGCTGGCAATCCCATCAACCCAGGAAGATCCTCTCCACTTTCGTATTCTGGGCATCAGAACTCTATATGTTGTTCAAGTGTTTCTTTCCCGGTGATGTAGAGCCAAGGGACAGCAGTGCGTGTGTGTGTGTATTTACAGGTGGCTCTGGACGGCGAGGGGGAAGATTTTCTGCCCAAGGCATGGGGTAAGTTTCACTGACACAAACCACAGCAAAAATAAAAGTCTGTGCATGAATAGTACTGTTTGTATCAGTCATTTCTGTTCCCATTTTCCTTTTTTTTTTTTTGTTAATAAGGCCCAAACTGCATCATGGTAACTTAAATTTGGGATGGCTGGTGTAGCTGAAGCATCTCTCTGCTGAGAGAACTGCCTTGTGAGATGTGTTATGGTCTGAGTAAAATCAATTCCTTTCAAAATGCTTTGGCAGAGTGAACTTTTCCATCCTCGTATTTCTTACAGAACTTTCAACCCAGCTGACTATGCCGAGCCGGCCAGCACGGATGAGAACTATGGGAATAGCAACAACAACACGTGGAACAACACTGGGAGCTTTGAGCCGGATGATGGCACAAGTAAGTGTCTTCACACGCGTGTGTGCTGGTTTGTATTGAGAGCGTGAGTGGATTTTGCAGCCATCCAGTTGCAATGAGGACATTCTAGGCAGGTCTTAGGCTCAGGGATGGAGGAATGGGTTGTTGGTTCAGAGATGGATTCGGTGACCCTGACACTTTGCACCCTTTGCACGTTGGAAACGGGAGCTGGATGACTGCTCTGGGGTGAGCTTGTGGGTGCTGTTGCCCGATAGAGGCACAGGAACACTCGCCTCTCTTTGTTTTCCTGTAGAGACCATGCTACTGTTTGGAAAAGTGTTTTTTGTAAACTGTGGTGTGATAAGCAGGTCCAAGATCTCCCAGTGTTTGGTGCATCCTCCAGAGAATATTATTTGGAGTCAGATGTATTGCTCTTGATTTTGATACTGGGAGTATTCTTTCTTTCATGGTCGTCTTGCTCAAACCATGGTGGGATAGGACTTGGTTACAGAAACGAGCTGAAAGCGATTCTTCTTCCTTCCCTGTTTGAAGCAAACGTGTTTGCTGGGTGATTCTGAACACCCAGCTTTCCCTGCACATTCTCCTGCATTGGAAAACTATTGCTCTGGGTTTTGTTTCACGTACGCACAATATTGAGACACAGGTGAACTCAGATTTTGCAGTGTGAGAATGGGACAGTCGCAGTCCTTGACTGTAAGTAGCCTTTTGGCGGGGGGGCTCACTGGTGGTTTTGTTGTCTTTTTTTATGGAGCAATCTTGCACCCCTGCAAAGTCAAACTATTTTTCCACAATTACTGAATGTTGAAGTAAATACCACGTCTTGGGTGTAGGAAGCAACCACACCTGTGTTAATGGTGCTTTAGGCCACTTCCATGGTTCTTGGTTTTGCTGAAAAATGGATAGGTTTGGAAAGAGAGGATTAAAGTCCCATAAACTAGGATACCTTTTACTGCATACTGTTAGTGTCAGGGAGAGGGGTGGGGGTGGTTCATTTGTGTTTTCATGGGTTTTGTTTGGGTTTTGTTTGGTTTTTTTCCTTCTGAAAACAGCTGTTGTGGAAAGAGGGTGTTCTTGTGAAACACCAGCAGACAGAGTGATCATCTTGGCAGCTGAGAAGGGATTTTAATTACCAGAGGGAGTAGTGTGGGAATGTGTTAGGGGCAGTGGGTGTGCTTGCCTCCTCAGAAAAAGGGATGAGAGTGGACAAGCTCTGTGTGCTGGAAGTTTAACTGTCTAGTGGGAACAGGCTTCTGCGTGGATGATTTTCTTTTTCCTGTGTTGGTGCTTTGTGGAATTGTGGAACAAAGTGGGTTAGAGTGTAGTTAGGGGGAACTGAAGATTTTTGTAACGAACAACTCAAATTTGCTCTAGTACTACAACACAGCTGTAAAGTTCACTGTGCAATACCACTGGTCACCTGTGTTGTGTGTGGTTGTTTTGTTTCCGTTTTAGTAGCCACAGGCATCTCTTTAAATTAATAATATCCACAGGTACAATGTGACTGGTGTACACGGGGGCAATGAAACTCACCTTCACTTCTTTAAGTCAAAATTTCACCGGTTGTCTTTCTTTTCTTTTTTTTTTGTTTCAGGACTTGATTTCATTGGGGGTGAGGGGTCAAATTATCCCCGAAAATTTGACACTGCTCCTGGTACGATACATCCAGGTGCACTAACTGCCCCGGATACCTTTACTTTATAGCTTTTTTTAAAAAATCTGAAATATCTGTGGATATGTCATTCTTCTCTCTCTTAATTTGTTCATTTTAATTAATATTTGACATTTGTTCTGACTGTGCTTTTACTAACACTGACACCTTGAATGTAAATTGGGAGAGGCTAACACCAATTCCTGTGGATTATGTGAATTTTAACTTCAGCCATTGCTTCTCGATGCCCAGAGCAGCTCTGTGTCCACAGCGCTGGTGACAGAGCATCCCACCCGAGGGCAGGAAGTGTGAGGCAGCTCAGTCATACTCCCGTTGTCTCACATCCTGAAAGCTGTGACTTGCTGTTGTCCCTGTGCCATTCCACTGGCCTCCCTGCTGTCTCTGCTTAGGGTCACAACCCTGCTGCAAGGGCAGTTGGTCTGGCTGAAGTCTCTCTGCGCTTTGCCTCTACTTACGGCCGCTGCTGGGTGAGCAGTGCCCAATGGCTGCTCTGGCTTGCTCAGGCTGCCTGGCTGCTCCTCTTCGCCTCCCTGCAGTTGAAGATGATGGCGGATTTTGAGATGACAGGGATGCTTGATGGCAAAGCTGCTCTGTGCCTGGCCACTTTATTTCCTGCTCTTATACTGTTATACCTTATGAGGCCAAGAGATGCCCATGAAATTATGCAGTTTGCCTTATCTCTATAGAATTCCACAGGTGTCCATAATAAGGCCAACATCCTGTTTAACTCTCTCCTCCATCTAACCTGAGGTCTTGAAGTTGAGGCTAAGGGACCTTCTAGAAGAACTTGCCACTTAACTCTTGAAGGTCAGGGCAGGAGGAGAAGTGTTGAGGCCGAGGAGTCTCTCTTGCAAGGGCCCTAAGGCAGGCAGACATACGTGGAGTGCTTCTGCTGTGTTGCAGCATTTCCTGGTTCTCACCTCAGGGTTAATCTTTAACTTCCACAGGCAGCACAAGGCCATCTGCTCCAGCACTGCCATTGTGGTTTTGCTGCCCTTTGGCTTTGTTTGTATTAACATTCCTTCGAGGTGCAGAGTGGGGGCCTTTGGGTCTGTTGCCTTCCCTGGATGGGAAGGGTGACAAGCCTGGATCCAGTCCTTGAGAGGCAGCAGACTGCCTGCTGGGGCTGTGAGAGGAGCAAGCTGGCTATCTCCCAGTTGAAAATAAAGAGAGAGTGTATTTGGGGAGGGATGTGAAAAACTTGGAGACACAAGGGAATTTTTTTCCTTAACTACATTCATATTTGCACATGCTGTTGGCTTAATTTTATTTTCTCCTCTTTTTCTTGGTTTGAGGAGCTTAAAGACCAGCAGCTCTTTGAAGGGCTTTCTGAAAGCAGAGAGGAAGGCTTGCTGTTCAGAAGACCATCCTTCTGAAATGTTGTTAGAAGGCTCAGGGTATTGCTTGTGTTGCAGCTCTCCCCTTCAGAAGAGCTTGATGGAGAGTGATACAGTTGGTTTCTTTAGAAAAACTTCCCATGCTGTGCTAGTTGGGAGCTTTCTGGAGTGTTCCTGGTGAATACCTGGTTATACATTGCAGGTCTTTGATTCTCCATCTGCCCCTTTGTGTGTAGGGAGCTCGAGCTGTGCTGAGTCAGTGTCCGGTATTTGAGGAGTAGACTTGCCGGGAAAGCCCTGTCAATGGCTGCTCTTCATCTGCAGGGTTTCCTTCTGCTTTTAGTGCTGCTTTTCTTTTCTTCTTCTTTTCCCCAAACAAACAAGACTTAAGAGCCCCATGCTGTGTTCCTGCATGCACAAACTCTTCCTGGGGCAACTCTCCTGTCTTCCTGCTCTCTGGGCCAGCTGCAGGTACATCCAGCTCCCACTTCACTTCTTGGGTAAGGCTTGGGCTAGAATGATCTTTCTGATCCATGAAAATCTGGAGAGCAGCCTTCCCGCTACTGCTGTGAGGGCACCAAAAATTTAAGGATTGGGGGAATTTAGGTTTCTAAACTGTAGATGTGTTTTGCATTAAATGTGTTGATGGTTCTGTCTGTGGAGGAAGGGGTAGTGTTCCTAAAGACTCCTGGCATTCTGGCAAGTGATATTGTATTAATATCTGTATTTCAAGCTTGAATACATAAAAAAATTAATCCTGGGAGACTTCTTGAATTGGCTCAACTTGTCAAGCAAAACAAAAAAAGCAATGAAAAAAGAATAATTCACTGATACTTATTTCATGCACTAAATCCCTCAGTTCTAGACAAGTGGTTGTTTAAATACCCAATTAAAGTCTATATGGGGAGATCTGTGTCCTGCAGAAGAACTCAGAATGTTCTCCTTCCCCACGTGCTGTGTTTTATGCTGTAAAAGGGCTGATACCAACTTGTTCCGTCCAGTAAGTGTCTTCAGGATTAACCCTGTTGGTGCATTCAAATTTTGTTGATCTGGCTTGCGTGGACTGAAAACAAGCTGCACAAAATGGGGCTGGCTTTATGCTCTGAGATTTTTGGGGATATGAAAGCTCCTGCTCTCTTCCCAAACCAAATTTTAGTTGTTAATGGAGTCTGAAACTGCCACATAATATTCAAAGTACAGAGGTTAAACTGTGATGGAAGCGATGGCTGGAACAAGTTGAAAATGCAGCCAGGCAAAACTCTTATTTTGTGGTAAATTTTGCTAGCTTAAATTGTGCTGTGTTGGATTGCAGCTGAGGTTTTCCCAATTTTCTTCCTGGTACTTCAAGCTGCATGCTTTGAGCATATCTCTGAAGCTGGTCACAGAAAATGCAGGAATTGCTTAGTCCCTTAAATTTTCTTTTCTGAATGCCATTTGCCTTTGCACAGGAGGTTCTGGTGCGCTGAGGTTTCAAGACTTTTTTTTTTGTGGAGGGAAAGATGAATCATGGGAATGGCTCAGTTATCCTTAAGTTTTATAGAAACTTGAGGTTTGCCTGGATGGTGAGATCCTGTGCCAGAGCTGGCAGGAGGCCCATGAGGGAGGTGCTCTGTCCGAGCTGCTGGGGTAACCCTGACTGCTCACGGGTGCACAAACCTGCAGCTACTGCAGTACAAGGGGAAGTCAGGAAAATGGCACAAGGAGGCTGGGGACGATGCTGGGGCTTCCTTGCAGAGCTCGGCTCCCCTTTTGGGTGTTGGGAGGGTGTGCATTGGCTCTATCTGCCAGCCCAGCAGTCCCTCTTTTTCAGCCCAGCCTGCGCCAGCAAGGCAGAGGCGATCCCATCACGGTACCTTGACCATAAAGCGTGGGTTGAGGTTGTCTGATTGGCAAACAGAAGTCCTCCTGGTTGCCTGCAAAGCTCCCCAGTGCTCGCCCAGCTGTTGGAGGTAAAGCTTTGATGCATGCATAACTTCTGTACCTGTTGTTGTCCTTATAGGTGCATGGAGGGCAGCAACAGAAGAATGGGGCACGGAGGACTGGAATGAAGATGTAGGTATTTTCCAAACCCATCTCCTCTGTGCATCTTCCAGCAGGCTGCTGTCCTGTCCGTACACACGGAGCTGCCAGGGGGAACTCAAAGCCCATCCTCCCCAAACTGTGGACAGAACCCCCAGCCAGGCTCCCAGCTCCGGGAGCTATGATGAATAAGTAATTGTTGCAGCTTCTACAGGATATGTGTAATAGAGCTTGTCATAGGAGCCCAAGACAAGAAGAGATTTCCTGGGCCATTGAGGCTGATCCTCTTATTTCCTGTAACTGCAAGATGGAATTCTTCCAAAAACTGGCCTGACTCCACACAGGACTCTTGCTCCACTCCTCTGGTGGAGTGGCAGCTGGGGAAGGTTTGCCTTTGATCACACCAGCAGCAGTTTCATGGTTTCATGCACATCATGTGCCTCTGCTGGTCCTTGTGATTTGGATGGAAAAGAAGCTCTTGACTTTACCTTCTGACATGCACTTTGGTGTGTCTCACCACCTTGTGTTCTCTACCTGATGTCTCCTTCAGGGGAGAATGGACACTGTTAACACCTCCTGTTAATGCCTATCTATAAGTTTCTTCTGAAATGGGCTTCAGTCCCTCTCCAAATCAAGGAAGGACTTCTGTCCTTGCAGATGGGAGCAGGGTTGGGCTTTTTTAGTATGATTGTTAGTTTTGCATGCTCATTTTGGCTCAGCCAACAGAATGGGCAAGCATGGGAAGCATTTGCTTTCCAGGCACCACCTGAGGGAAGCACTACTGCTGTGTTTGGAGATATGAGCAGCTTTTCTTTGTTCAGTCAGGTCTCTGCTAGAAGGGAGCATCTGAAAGCCTTTCTTACTTCAGTGTGCGTGAGGTGCTCCCAGGAGTTCTGGATTTACTTTTCAAACTCTGGCAGTTCAGTTTGTGGCAGCTCCTGAGTCTGGAATAGAAGCTGTTCATGTTCAGGTGTGTTCCAGGCTAAATCACAGGTTGTCACTAACCCTCCACCAATTTTTGAGCAATGTTATATTCCCTTCCATAGTTGAAGTAGATCTGTTGGTCAGATCATCCAAGTGAGCCCAGATCACTGGAAGCTTAGCTATGGGTCCAAAGTTTCTCTTTGACTTTGCTACCAGTGCTTGCACCTACCTGTGCAGGGGCTTTTGCAGGTTTGTGCTGCATGCCCTTGACTCAGAGCAACAGCCCAAGGTCCCAGCAGCCCTAGGGGATTTGTGAACTATGGGAAATTTGTAGAAGGATTTGATAGGTTTCTTTTTCACTGACAGGTGGTTTGTGTGCTTGCCTGAGAAGAAACAAGTGAAATAGAAGCTGATTCTGATGGGAGCCAAATGCTAGAGAAGTTTCAGTCTAAGCACCTGAATTTCTTGAATTTTTCTGTGGCTTTTTGTCTCAAATGTTCATGTGCTTTGTGTCATAGGCACTGTTATGACGTGCTGTTCTCACTTTTGGATTCTTTTTTCCTTTTTTATCTTTCAGCTGTCAGAGACAAAGATCTTCACAGCCTCCAATGTGTCTTCAGTGCCTCTGCCTGCTGAGAATGTGACAATCACAGCTGGACAAAGGTGAGAGCCCATCGTCATGCTGTTTACCTGGGAAAAAGTAGCACATGAGTCTCAGAGCAATTTGCTGTCTTCAACTAAACCTTAGTAGCTAGCTAAAATGCAGCAGCTCTGAATGAGATGAGATGAGGTGGATTTAAATGGAAGGGTTGACTTAGGAGTTTTTGGGTCCTAAACGTGGATTAGAATTTTCCTAGGCTCTATTGCTGGTTCTTCAGGTTTGGGGGCATTTTGCTGTGTTAAATTAATGTAAAACATGGTTTAAAATCAAAGGCCATGCATGGTCTTGCTTGGTCGGTCTGTCTTTTTGAGATTGCTACTGGCAGCTGTGAGTTAACATTCTGCAGATTCCTTCAATTTGTAAAGTAAAAGCTGTGAGGCTGGAGGAGGAATACTGTTCTAATGGAAGCAGGAGCTTCTGGTAACCTCAGTGGGTCTTTCTCTACCCAGAATTGATCTCGCAGTCCTGCTAGGAAAGACACCCTCTTCCATGGAGAATGAGTCAACAAACCTGGAGTCATCCCAGACTCCTTCCCTGGCGCAGCCACTGGTGTTCAGCAATTCTAAGCAGAGTGCTCTATCCCAGCCTGCCTCTGGAAACTCCTTCTCTCACCACAGCATGGTAAGGAAATGCTGGTCTCTGCCAGTGGGTGTTTGGCTGAGGTTGCTTATCCCCTGTTGTTCTGTCTGTTTGGGTGATATAGGAAATACAGTCCTGACATTTGCTCCCTGCTTGGGGCTGGTAGAGCCAAATAATTTGCTAGTCTGCTTTAAAAGCAGTGGCCTAAAGTTCATTGCTCAATTTGAAATAATTGGGATAATTCCTCCCCTGCTGCCCTTGTCAGATTTGCAACACGTGCTTCTTTCCTTCTTAAAGGAAAGGAAAAGCTCTTTTGGTCTGGGGCTTGCAATTCCAACAATTTGAGGAAGAGAACTGGTTGGGAACTGGTGTGGTATGGAATGCTGGCATACACTGACAGGAGAAGGAAGGATACATTGAGTCAGAGTCAGGGATGTGCATAGACCTGGGCAGATGCTGTTTTGTGTAACTTCAGCAAAAAGAAACAAAAATTGTTTACGTAATGGTGAGATAGTTGAGGAAAGATTTTCAAAACCACATTAACTGTAAAGCCAAGATCTCCTGGTGTTTCTCTTTCAGTGTAACCAAATGCACGAGAATAATTTAGTACCTTTTTTAAGATCCTGTCTGTTAACTTTCTTTATATCCCTCCGTGACACTGTACCATGGCATGGGTTGGGCAAGAGATGAGCATACCTGTGTTCACACACAATGGAGGCTGGGAAAGAAACGTGAGTCCTTCCTGCCAGCAGTGTGTGTGCATTTGGAGCTCAAGAGTGTTAAGCTGAGGCACCCAGTGAGAAGCAGCAGGGTACGATGCGTTTGGGCTTATGCTAAGAGATGTACCTGTCCTCTGAGCCAAGTTCCAAGCCATGGGAGACATTGACTTTATCTCCTTGCCGAAATTGCAGGTGAGCATGTTGGGGAAAGGGTTTGGAGATGTCGGGGAGGCCAAAGGCAGCAGTACTACAGGATCGCAGTTCCTGGAGCAGTTCAAGACAGCCCAGGCACTGGCTCAGCTGGCAGCTCAGCACGCCCAGCCTGCTGGGAGCACCACTGCTGCTTCCTGGGACATGGGATCCACCACACAGACCTCGTCTCTGGTGCAGTATGGTAAGGAAAAGCAGCGTGGCTCCCCAGAGGGGAGGGACTGTGCTCCCCTAGAACTGCAGAGGCACGCTGTGAGCAGCGGTGGGAGGGATTCAGCAGAGGGTCTGTTCAGAACCAATTCAGCTGAGCTGAAAAAATTAAAAGAGCCGTGGGTGAGACTAAAATGTAATAGTGTGTGTGAGTCTCTCCCTGTTCCTTTTATACTTGGAACAGTTGAATCTGTCATTCCAGACAGTTTCAGGGCCAGGGATCTGGTGTTCCTGAGCCTCTCAGAGTGTGCAGAACTACTTCCTGGTGTAAAGCTGTGCCAGAAAAAGGTCTGAAAGGGCACCTCTGGAGAATAGCTCCCATATACAAACTCTTGTCAGTCTCCTCTCCCTGCTGAACTCGTACTATCTTTTAAGGGAATTTTAAGGGGATTTGCTGTTAAATGCCAGGAAGTAACTCTATCTCTGGGCTGGCATGAGGGAATAAACAGGGACTGGGAGGCTCTTCTCAGATGAGAAGCTGAGTTTTGCTGTGGTTGAGTGCTAGTGTCATTTCCTTCAGCTTCTGCTTGTTATAGGGAAATGGCTCTGGTTCAAATCTTGGCTCTGGTTCAAATCTAAGCTGAAGAAAAACTGAGCCCTATCCTAGTGACAGTCAGTGTTGGCAGCTTCTGATCTTCTCAGACAAGAAGCCTCAGAGGAGAGTCACAGAGAATAGGAGCTGGTTTTGAATAAACTGTGGAAAGGCTTAGTCGGAGGAGGAAGATGGTGCAAATACCTGAGGGTAGGCAGCCCCAAGCAGTGATGTTGCTTGGAGATACCTAGTCCCTGCAGGGGAAGGAGGAGGCAATGGAATGCTGGAATGTTAACAGAGAGGGGAAGGAAGTGGCCTGCAGGACTCTGACATGCAGTGTCTCAGCTTTTCTTGGAGAATGGAGGACTTCTGCCATGCAAGCTGGCTTTGTCCTGTAGAGATGGTGGAAGAAACTGAGGGGAGAAGGGCTTAAAAAGGCTTGGCATTGATGGTGGTGAGAGCGTGAGGCTGGGAGCAGAGATGCTGAAGTTCTCTGCTCTCTGACAGACTTCAGGATGAAACATAGAGGAAAAGGATTTATTTTTCTTGATAAGTGTCAGAACTTGATTTGTTTTTAAGGAAACAAACCCTGCTAACTCACCTCTGTCTTGTCCCATAGATCTCAAGAACCCAACAGATTCTTCCGTGCATAGTCCCTTCACCAAGCGTCAGGGCTTCACATCAACTTCAACCATGATAGAAGTGTTCATGCAGGAGAAACAGCCTGTGGTGACTGCCTCCACAACCACGCCGGCACCCCCATCCTCACCACTGCCCAGCAAAACCAATCCAGTTCCCCAGATGTCCCCAGGGTCCTCGGACAACCAGTCCTCAAGTCCCCAGCCAGCACAACAGAAGCTCAAGCAGCAAAAGAAAAAAGCATCATTAACATCAAAGGTGCAGACCAATGGTGGGGAAGCAGGCATTGGATTGTGTTAGAGCTGCAGAAGCATCCATTTGGGCTACTGAGGGAAGGTCTGGGCTTGGCCTTCCTGCTGTTAGCACTGGGTGTTTGTGGGGGTGATGGAGTTGTGTGCCTGCCTGGGTTGAACAGTGTAATTCAGAGGCTGCAAGCCTGTAACTGCCATTGTGTGCTGGGAAACGTGGATACTAAAGTCATTCTCTGGGCTAATCACTGGGAATGATTGACCCGTTCTGTTGTTCCTCCCTCCCTTGCAGATTCCTGCACTTGCGGTGGAAATGCCTGGCTCGTCGGATATCTCAGGGCTAAACCTGCAGTTTGGGGCGTTACAGTTTGGTTCAGAGCCTGTTCTTGCTGAGTACGAATCGACGCCCACAACCAGCGCCGCCGTTAGCCAGTCTCAGAGCAGCCTCTACACCAGCTCGGCCAGGTGAGCACCAGGAACATATTAATCCAAGCAGGCAGCTGTGGAAGGTCGCTGGTCCTGTGGACTTGAGTTGTCCTGCATACTAGTAGACCCTTTCTGACTGTGCTTTGGTCACAAAGGGGGGACAATGTATGCAACAGCAAAGCACAAGTTGCCAGCAGACTCATCGGGCAGCTCTGTGCCTCTTTGCCCTGCGGTACTTGCACAGAAAGCAGTTTTCCTGCTGCCCTTAAACTGTGGTGTTGGAAACACAGGAGGGGAATCCCCAGCACAACTGCTCCATGTCTGGTGAACAGATTCTGAGTGCTTTGTCCTTCTTTTTGCCTGGCAAACTGGGACACAGTGGGGTAGGTGTATCTACGGTGATGGTGCTTTGTCAAAGCAAAGCATCTTCTGTTGGGCTGACCCTTAGTAACTGGCCAGTCCCTTGAGTGCTGGGACCTGAGTGGTGGCAGCTCATGAAGTGTTGCCTAAGGCACAGCAGTGTGTGAGGCAAGGCTGCAGCTGGATGTCCATGGTTGGGCTAGCCCTGCTCTCTGGGCATGTTTCTTGGCTTGGCTGCTTCATGTGGTGCTTTTATACTGATGCTTGGGGCTTTTTAGCTTGAGTATTTGAATGAAGAGCCCAGTCTGGGTCAGCAGTTTACAGCAGGGCTGTTTTGGAGGAAAATGGAGGAACCTTTTTTTTTTTTCCCCCTTTTGTAGTGAATCTTCATCCACAATTTCGTCCAATCAAAGCCAGGAGTCTGGTTACCAGAGTGGCACAATACAGACAGCAACATTTACCTCCCAGAACAGTGCTCAGGGACCACTGTACGAACAGAGATCCACCCAGACGAGGCGATACCCAAATTCTATCTCCTCCTCACCCCAGAAAGATCTGACCCAGGCTAAGGTAAGAGAACAGCTTTGCTCACCTGTCGTGCTGAGTGAGCCTCATGTGTGAAGTGTCTCGGGGGAAGCTGAGTGGCTTATCAAATGGTTCTGTGATCCTCCAGCCTCACTGTGTGGCTCGTGGGCCCTCATGAGAGCTCTCTTCTGACTGCCCCCAGCTGTGTTTTGGGCCTGGGCCTGGGCCACTGGGATTAACAGCAGTCAAGTTGATTGCAGGGCATGTGTTGTCATGCACAGTTACCCTGCTAGAGAGGGGTGTGCAGACAAAGAATTTCATTTTGTCTTAAGGATTTGGTTCTTGCATGCTGCACACTAGAACTAATGAACTTGGGTTGAGAATGTTGAGGCAGTCTAACTACCAGCAGCAGAGAAACTTCTTGCACTGATTTCTCTAATATACACTTGGGAACCATGCTGGTGTGGGGCTACACCTTGGGACTGACCCCAACACAGTCTGGTGACACATGTTGGTAGCAGGACCTTTTCATAATTGTGGAGGGAGTGTGAGAGAGAGGTGACATTAGCTCTGCCTCTGGAAATGCGCAGCTATAATGCCCAGTACTCCTTTTTTCTTTTCTTCCTCAGAATGGTTTCAGTTCTGTACAACCCACGCCATTACAAACCACACAGGCTGTTGAAGGTAAGAGTCTTGCCAGTACAGCAGGTGTCCTGCATCTCTTGTTCTGCTCATGTTCTCTGCTTTGAATGAGAAGCTTTATCTGTGCTGATAGCAAGTCCTTTCCTCGCTGGACCAATTGCTGCCACTCAGATTATTTGCTTGCCTCAAAACATTCAGCTTTCTGCTGATGGATCCTTGAGATCCTTGAAGGATCACCTATGACAGTAATTTACTCTGTTTTGAGTGTGGAAGGCACCTCATCTGTAGGTCTTGAAGCTCTTTGCAGAGCCGATGGTAGTGTTGGGGTAAAGTGAGACGTAAAACACAATCATAAAGTGTATAACTGGTTGGCAGCAGTGAGGGAAGCCCCAGATCTCCTGGCTCCTCTAGCTGAGCACTTGCTGATCCTTGCCCTTGTGTCACGCTCTGGAAATTGCCAGTAGCTGCCCTTAACCCAGAGCTTTTTTCTCAGGTGCTACAGGCCCTGCAGTGAAATCCGATTCCCCCTCTGCTCCCAGTATTGCACCTCTCAACGATGGGGTGTCTGCAACGTCCTTGCTGACAACAGCCAGCCAACACTCAACAGCTCTGAGCAGCCTGAGCCACAGTGAGGAGCTCCCCAGTACAACCACTGCCCAGCTCAGCAGGTGAGTGAGTGGGGGGGTGGATTTCTGAAGAAGTAGAACTAGAAGCAGGAATCTATATCAGAGTCTGTCTCATGCAATGAGGAAGACTAAGATGACTCATCCCATTCGAGCAGATGGGAAATGGGATGGTGCTACCAATGTTGACTCTCTCACCTTGGTTTAACAACCTTTTATTTCTCTTCCTGCAGTGCATTACCCACCCAGCAGAACAGTCTGTCCTCATCCACATCCTCTGGGCGAACATCAACTTCAACTCTTCTGGTGAGTCTGGGTATGCTCTTGCGCTGTGTACCCCATTTCTGCTCAGCTTGGTGGGGTCTGCTGGGATGCCTGACCTTGGGGCTGCAGTTGTGATGGGAGCTGCCAGGCTGCTGGCTGTCCTGCTGGAGTCTGGATGCTGTGTGGAGAGAGAGGACAGGGGTTATGTCAGAACACTGTCTGTGCATCTGTGGCTCAAGGCTGTTGACACCCTGCCTTCTTCTGACTGAGCAGTGCCTTCTTTTGAGCCTGTAGTAGCCCTTGAAGGTGCTGCAGAGTCACAGCCACATGTCGGAGCAAACTGGCAGTTGATGCAGTGTAACCAAACATTTCTACTGCTGGAGCTCTTGCAGTACAGTTCCTGGGTATCGGCTTCTGCAGCAGAATAAATCTCCCTGCTGCAAATGTGGTGTCAAGCCCTGCTCCCCTCATCAGACAGATGTGTTGGGATGTAACCACCAGAGAGGCTTGTAAGCATTAGGGTTTGGCTGCTGTCAGGACTTTGGGCTTAAGCCAGGTTCACTGCAGCCAGGGCTGCACAATGTTCTGTGTAGAGTGTCCTGTGGTACCTGTGCACTTGGTTCCATCTGCCTGGTCCCCTGACTCTCCTCCCTTCCTTCCCTAGCACACAAGTGTGGAGAGTGAAGCAAGCCTCCATTCTTCTGCTAGTACTTTCTCCACCTCCTCCAGCACGGTGTCAGCTGCCCCACCGGTTGTCAGTGTTTCATCCAGCCTCAGCAGTGTCAGCAGCCTGGGCCTCAGCCTCAGCAGCAACTCCACAGTGACGGCCTCAACTCGCAGCTCCGTTGCAACCACGTCAGGTACTTTCCCGGGTACTGTTGTACTGGAGGAGGGTGTGAGGGCTGAGAGAGCGAGGTTCTGCTGTTTGCTTCACTGTGGAACTTTTCCTTTCTCTTTCTTTTTCAGGAAAAGCCCCTCCCAATCTCCCTCCTGGAGTCCCACCGTTGTTGCCTAATCCATACATCATGGCTCCAGGGTTGCTACATGCCTATCCAGTGAGTGGAACTTTGCAGTGGTGTCATGCCACCAGGTCACTCCCATCTCCCTCTGCAGCAGAGAGGGATGTAGCATAGTGGAGAAACCAAAAACTGTGACATAGCCCAGCAGGGCTGCCTTGGACAGGCAGAGTTTGGACCTGCTGTTTTTTCCATGATATCCATGTGCCCATGGGGGTAAATGTGTGTTGTGATCACCCCAGAGCAGAATCTGTGTGCCTGTTCTCTGCAGCCTCTCCAGCCTTTGAGGAGCAGCAGCCCTTGGGCAGAGCACAGTGCGTGGAAGCACAGAGCTGTGTTAGAAACGTGGTGTAACAAAGGGCAAACAGTCAGGGCAAGGGTAGCAACAGCCACAAAGTCATAGGGTGTGTGTCACACCCTCTCCTGAAGGTGAGGACAGATTTCAGTCTTGGGATGATTTCCAGAGAAAAACTGTTGGCTGGCTTTGTGGTCTGGAGCACTTTCCTTTGAGCAACTCACACAAACTTCCGGCAGCATCAGCCTGTGTAGAGACTCTGGCTGCCTGCACCTGGTAGTTCCTGTGGCTGTTGACTGGCTACTTGTGGTTTTCTCTCACATTTATCTAAATGTTTAATCTAAAATTAGGTGTCTTTATCTAGTCCATGTCCCTAATGTCATCTCTGGCTCTTTTTCTAGCCACAGGTGTACGGATATGATGACTTGCAAATGCTCCAGACGAGATTCCCATTGGTGAGTACTGCAGAGTGACAGGGCCATGCTACTTCTGCTGGTGCTGCTTGGGTAGAGACAGGTCAGCTGTGGGCAGTCCTGAAGAGCTGGCAAAATGGGGTGCTGAGGGGATGCACCTCTCCGTAGCAGCAGTGAGGAGTTAATCAGTTGCTCCTTGGCACGTGGGGAGTTGGGAGCATGAGTTACTCATACAGCAGCATTCCTTGTGGAGCCAGGGAGCTTGAGTTACAACAGCAGGGCTGTTACAGAGATTCACCTCTGATCCATGACAGAGCCAGTGACTAAATACCTAATGAGAATGGGCTTTATTTAGCGATAGGACATGTCCATTTTCTTGTGATGCGGTGGGGGGGAAAGTCCAGGCAGTTCAAGGACTGCATACCAGTAGACCTTATCTGGTTCTTCTAATAGCCAGATGAGGGGGATGGTACATGCTACAAAAACCTGGGGCTGCTGTAGGTTATGATCAGCCTGGATGTGGCTGGTTGAACTGCAATACTCAGACATATCTTGCAGTTGCAGTACAGAAATTTCTCTCTCCCAAAAAATACTGCTTTGCACTTCGGACAGAGCTGATAAAATGTCTTCTCCTTTTGTTTTATTCATCAGGATTACTACAGCATCCCATTCCCTACACCCACCACGCCACTGACTGGAAGAGATGGCAGCCTGAGCAGCAATCCATACTCTGGTAGGAAAAAGACTGTTCTGATTCCCATCCCATCAGGGTTTGTGCTGCTTCTACTAGTGTCCTGTGTCTTTGTCCACTGGAACTACATCTGCACCTGCATTGTGCCTCCTGCACTGCTTTTGGTTTGGAGCATGCTTCTCACAGCTAAATTCTTGCCTTCCCTTTGGGCATCTGGTTGTGTCAAGGTCTGATGCTGGGAAGAGGTGGGCAAAGTAGGAGTTAATGGGGCAGTTGGAAAGGGAGCAAGGAAGGGCTGAAGGATTCTGCAAGCCTACAACTGGGGGACTGCTTTCCAGGTGGTTGTGAGGCAGGTGGTAAGCAGTGCTTCTCAAGTACTGAGAGTAAAAATACAAAGAAACACAAAATATGGAGAAATTACATTTTTTTTTTCTATGGTACAGTCTCATGGAGAAAGCAAGTGAGAAATTTGGGACCTGTCAAACTCAACCCAAGCGCCCAGTGGGTGCATGATCTCTCACTGACCTTAGAAAGTGCGTTAATGCACTGCCAATCCGCAGTGGGCAGTGACTGTGCTGAGCTTTCACGTGCTTTAGGAATTGTTGCACTTTGAGGTTCACTCTTTTTCCAGCACCACTTCTCCTCAAATTTGGCAGGAGCTGATTTGTGTGGAAGTGCTTTTTCCCAGCTGAGGCTGAAATGCCAAGCTCAGAGCATGGCACTATGTGACCTCTGAATTGAAAAGTGTTTGCATGGAAGAGCCAAGCAGGTGCTCATCCAGATCAGCACAGGGAGCTTCCCCCAGCCCTGCAGCCAAGCCCTGCACAGCCCGGGCAAGGATCTGGGTTGTGTTCAGTCCTGCTGCTGGTGCACGGAGAGGGATGAGGGACAGCTCTAGCATCAGGCTCTGCTGGCAGGTTTATCCAGATTGCGGGCTTAGCTACTGTGGCTTCCCTTTGCCTCTGTAGTCCTGTTAGGGCCAAGGAGCAATTAACAGCTTTGCCTTATCAGTGTGCAAAGGTCTGAGGGCTCCTGAGGGCCACAGTCCTTGGCAGTGGCAGGAGGTGTTGGGGGGGGGGGGTGAAGTCACTGCTTATCAAAAGACTGGGTCACCTTTGGGCTGAGTTGGAATGGGCCAGGATCTAGCATCTGTTCTTCACTCTCCTTTCACCTCCTCTATTTCAGGTGACTTAACAAAATTTGGCCGAGGTGATGCCTCTTCCCCGGCTCCTGCAACAACTCTGGCACAGCCTCAGCAGAGCCAGACCCAGACTCACCACACCACGCAGCAGACGTTCCTGAACCCGGCGCTGCCTCCCGGCTACAGTTACACCAGTCTGCCATACTACACAGGGGTACCAGGGCTCCCCAGCACCTTCCAGTATGGGCCCGCCGTGTTCCCTGTGAGTTTCCCAGAGGCAAGAAGTGGGATTTGGACAGAAGGGTGGCATGGCAAAGCTTCTCCTGACTCTGTTCCTCTCTGTTCTGTAGGTTGCTCCTACCTCTTCCAAGCAGCATGGTGTGAATGTCAGCGTCAACGCATCAGCAACCCCTTTCCAGCAGCCCAGTGGCTATGGCTCTCATGGGTACAGTACTGGTAAGAGACCCACAAGAGCACCTTCCACAGCAGCAGGGCTTGCTCCCAGTCTTACTGGCTGTGATAGGGACTGCTGTCTTATAGCAGTAATAGAGAAAAATTGCCACTCCCAAGGGAGTTTGATTATCCTTAGAAAGGCCCAGGATTGTTCTGTATCCAGGTCTGGAGCAGGTTTGGGGGTTATAGATCACTTCATGCCCTCCTCTGTGCCCCGCTGTCAGCTGTCTGGGCCCTTGTACCCTTATCAGAAGCTTAAGCTGCTGAATTGTTTGGTTTTTTTACTGCCTATATGTGATTAACAGAAGAGCAATTGTTCTGGATTTGAACTTGTTTCCCCCCCAGTGTTTGGCAGAGACACTTTCTAGGGAAGTGTCCTTGATTCAAAGATGCAGGAAGGTCACAAACCTGCCGCCTGTCTTGGTACTTGGTTGGTGTCTGGCTGACGTATGCAGGGCTGCATTTGGCTCTCTCTTCCAGCCTTTAAATTCCTCGTCCCTTTTTTCACTGCATTAGAGCCCTTCAAGATACTATTTTTTCTTTCCGAAGGTATTTCAGCTTTGTACCAGGTCACCTGGTGCTGAGTCCTTCAAACTGCTTTCATTTCAGCACTTTTTCCAGGCATTAAATGATGGCTGAGGTGTCCTCTGGGCCACCCTCTTTTACAGACAGCCAACACCCCATGGGGCTTGTGTTGTCAGTTACTGCACCAGCCATCCCAGCCCACAGCTGAGTTGCCTTTACATGCAATTGCCTGTTTTACACCCGAGGAGCTTTTGGGCTGTTCTTGATGCTGTGCCGCATACTATCGATTTGTTTCCCTGTCTGTCCACTGTGTTCCCCAGCTCTCCTCAGACCTGCTGTTTTCCATGTGTTTCTCTGGGTGGCAGCCAGCCCTTCAGCTTGTTTCTGGAGGCATTTTGAAACAGTGTGTGTCCAGATCAAAATAACTTAATACTCATATGGGTGCTTTGCATGTGGTCATGCCAGGGCCTGGCTGCCCAGGCCAGTCTGTCTGCAGACCTCCGACCACTGGAGCTCTCCACCAGGTGCTGCTGGTGTTGGCAGCAAGCAGCTTCTGCTGGCCCTGTGGCTGCTGCCTAACACCCACCTCTCCCTTCTCCCCAGGTGTATCCGTGACATCCAGTAATACAGGCGTGCCGGACATCTCGGGCTCTGTCTACTCCAAAACTCAGGTTAGTGTCTGTGAGTGGGGAGGAGTGCATTGCTGGGGAAGAGAAGCCAAGCTGTGAGACAGCCTCCCTGGGCAATGAGGTCTCTTCCCCTTGGATCAGTCAGCCAGGGAGAAGGGAAATGCTTGACCTTTCCCAGCTTAGAGCAATTCCAAGCCCAGAAAGAGCCATAGGAAGAGACTCTATCCTTTCTCTGTACCACATGCTGACTCTGGGCCTGTGATGTGTAGAGATGGGGAGGGGCACACTGCCAGCCTGGCTCGCAGCCCTTATTCTGCCGTTGGCATCTCCTTAGCAATCCTTCGAGAAGCAGGGATTTCACACTGGAACCCCAGCAGCCTCCTTCAACCTGCCTTCAGCACTGGGCAGCGGCGGCCCCATCAACCCTGCAACAGCGGCGGCATACCCCCCCACTCCCTTCATGCACATCCTGACCCCGCATCAGCAGCCTCACTCGCAGATCCTCCACCACCACCTGCAGCAGGATGGGCAGGTAAGCAATGCCCCTGGCGCCTCAGCCCCTTGCTGGGGTATCTCCTAGGGCTCTTGCTCCCTCTTTACTCCCCTGGTCCCCCTCTCCCTCCCTGCCTCCCTCCCTCATGCTCTGCAGCGGACACACGCAGTGACATGCACATGCTCACACCTGCACATACACAGGGCCGGTAAGAGGGCGAGGTGAGAAGGAAGGCCTGGGGTGCGCTCTGCCAGGGTGGGTACTCAGCACAACCCCCCTGCTGCCAGGCTGCACCAGGTATGGCCAGGTAGTGCCCCCTCATGCAGACACATCTGGGGCACCCCGACCTCCCCCATCCTCAGAGGGGCAGCTCTGCAGGCCAGCACCAAAGGGGTTACTCGCCCATAGCCACGACCCTGCAGGAGCTTTCAGGTCTAACCGTGGATTTCTATTGTCATAGTTTGTCCCTTTATTTTACATATCCTGGTACTGCAACAGCTTCCATATTTGCAGATGATACTGTGCTGCCAACGCCAGCAGGAAGATCAGGTAATGAACTCTCTGAAAATGCATTGCACTTGCCCTGGGGTCTGCCCCTGCCCCTAAGGCTCCCCAGGATCACATAGCCCCTTCCTTCTCCCCTGTGGCCCCACGAGGCGAGGAGAGAGGCCCTTAGTCAGTATGTGCACACACACACACACACACACACCCGCGCGCAGACACAACCCGCACCGACCCTTCCCCGTCTCCCCCCTCCCTGCTGCTCAGCAGCCGGCACAAGCTGCCCATGGCCCTGTGCGCTGCTGGCCTGGAGGAAGGTGTGGAGCCGAGGGAGGGTGCTAGGGCTGCTGGGGCACGGACAGTGCAGCTGCGCGGTGCCGGAGGCAGCCCCTGCCCCAGTGCCAGGGAGCTCGGCTGGGCTGAGGCGGATCGGCGGCTGCCGAGGAGCTGTTGTCCGGAGTGTCTTCTGGGGCCGAGGCATGCCAGCGTTGCCCTGTGGAGTAGGCTGGGGGTGGTTCCCCTGCACTCACCACCTGCTTCTCCTTCTGCCCTTTCCCACAGAGCGGCTCCGGGCAGCGCAGCCAAGGCAGCTCCATCCCCCAGAAATCCCAGGCAAACAAGTCCGCCTACAACAGCTACAGCTGGGGCGCCAACTGAGGCCTGGCCCCCTTGCCACCACTTGCTTCCGGAAGAGAATCCCAGCGACCCCGATGATGACGAAGGATCCCAGGGAGGAGAGAGCCCTGCGGTGGGGAGCGCCCGAGCCCCCAGCCCCGGCAGGGCCCCGCAGGGCAGGCTGCAGGCACCTCTGCGTTGTCTGTCTTCAGCCACTTTCCTGTTGTATGTAATATAGAATTTGTATTTTTTTCTTTTTTTTTCCTTTTTTTTTTTCTCTCTCTCTGCATTCAGATCTGAACCGTTTGCCGTAGGGGCCTTTTTTGGTTTTTACTCCTTTCTATCCCCTCTCCCATCCTGCTGCCCCAGAACCTCTCAGATCCAAAGGAGTGGAAGCTGCGAGTCGCCTACAGCAAACCCCCTTATTATTAGGATTAAGACCAGTAATTGATATGAGCAGCATTGTAAGATTAATTAGTTGAAGTGTTTTTTTTGTACCGTGTTCTAAATTTAATGGATAAATGTGTCTTGTATATAAAAACAAAAACCCCATGCTGTCCTCTAGTTCTCTCATTTCTTCCCCCCCCCCCCCCCCCC
>QWTY01053354.1:0-15261 GCA_008033365.1 Pseudorectes ferrugineus | reverse complement strand
CTTCAGGGATGGTGACTCCACCACGTCCCTGGCCAGGCTGTTCCAGTGCTTTACAACCCTCTCCGTGAGAATATGTTTTTCTAATATCTAATCTAAACCTCTCCAGGTTATCTAGTCCAACATCTTCGGTTGGACATCTTCAACTTTCTGATCTGAGAAAGCCCTGCACCCAGGATATCAGGACACACTAAGTCAGAAGTCCTCTTCTGTGCAGAGCTTGAGCTCCCCTTCAGCATTGCCTCATGGTTCTGCTGGCATAGTCCTCACATTGCCCCAGCCACCCTCAGCCAGATGAAGCACAGTGGTCACAAGCTTCACCTTGCACCCTGAAGGTCAGTGGTGGGGAAGACCTGAGTATAGAGCAGGGAACTCAAGGAAACTGAGGTCTTGAATCTGTTGCAATGCCACGGGACTGGGCTCATCTCACAAACTACTGATGAGGGTGCTGGTGGAGCTGAGTGTGCTGGGAAAAGGGGACACACATCTCAAATGGGGTGTTGCTGAATTTGCTGCTTTGGCTGCTCCAGTAGAACCTCCTACATCACCACTGCATGCGAAGCATCCCACCAGGGAATGTAAGAACTTTCACACTCACCAGGCCAAACACTCAGTGTAGGTCTGTAGAGAAGAGAAGAAGCCTGTGAGTCCTGTCATGCTCACATGGAGTCAACAGTTCAGGCCCCTGTGGCAAGCAAAGAAAATTCCCGCTATTGAGATGCCACTGTTGCTTTGCCCTTCTCACAGGAGAGGAACCACTGACAAGATCATTCCTCTGTGGAAGAGATCCCAGTGTCCTCAGTGAAGGGGAAGCCCTGACTAGGTAGGTTTCCCCCAGACCTGCTCCCTCCACCATGCAGTACAGACCCTCCTTCAGCCAGGCTGCATGTGAGGTGCTCCCAGGAGGCTGTCCTGGCTCTGGCTGAGCCACAGAGCTCTCCCCAGAGCAGAGCAGAGCAGGAGGGAACACTGCTTGTAAGGTTTTGCCTTGCATGCAAAAGGTTTGCTGTTAGTTTGTGACAGTTTCAGCCCCCTTTCCCCAAACACCTTCCCAAGCAACACCCAACCTCCCTGCCCACCCTCTGTAAAGCTGTCCCTGCTCAGGGATACTGAGACCCTCCCAAAGACTGTCCTAACTCTGCTCTGCTGTTGCCAAGACAAGGAAAATAACTCCCAAATTAAAATCATTAAATCAGGCCTAAACTTCAACCATACTTATTTTAAAACATTTGTAGAAAAAAGACAAGTAGAGAAAGCGTGCAGTATTTGTCAGCATAAACTGAAATAAGCACTGAGAAGAGAATTGTGGAAAAATACATTGTACTTGCTGTGGTTTAGGCCACATCCTGATTTAATTCAACACATCTGAAACAATGCCACTAAATCCACTTTGCATTTACCCCAAATAACTGAGCAAATGAAGACCTGGAATGAAATTGAATTAGATTTTAAATTAATAGTCTTAGTAGCACAGATGAAAGTATAATGCCCAAAACTTCTTCCCCTTCCTTCATGTCACACTGCATTTTAAACATACCAAGACAATGAAACTATTGCAGAGCTGGGCAGCTCCTTAGTTACAGAAACACAGCTTTCAGAGGCATCAGTTTGTGCTTTGATTCTTCAGGGATTACTTATTTAGTAGCAGTCTGAATTGTAGCAGTTGGTTTTTCTCTGGAGAGCTCTGCGCAGCCCTCGGATCCATCAGGTGATATTGCTCTGCGTACTGAGTAAGTACTGCCTGGTGGTTTTCTCCAAAAGGTTGCTCAGTTTCCCACTGCCTGCCAAGACTTGAATAAAGCAATTGCTTTACTGAGCTTCTGTCCATGCTGCAAAGCCTCTACATCTTCCTGACTTCCAGAGTCTATAAAAAAATGCTCCTGGAAGCAAAACCCCCCAACTGTTAAATCTTTCCTTTCAGAGAGGAAGGGGTATGGTGGTATCCGCCAAGCTTACTGTGATTATAGCTACAGCTGAAATGAACTCAGGCTTTTTTCTTGTCACACTTTCAAGAAGCATCTAGGAACAAGAATAAGTGTATCTTTCTTAGGAACAAGAACCTAAAAATCTACAAATAGTTACTTAGATCTGTTTATTCCCTGAGAAACTGAGATACTTTCATGACTCTTTCATGCACCATTTTACTTTTTTTTTTGGTTTTCATTCTAAAATGACAATACTGGGACATACATAACTAATCCATTCCTGTATCACTGGCTTCAATTTAACATACAAACACGGAAGAAAAGACACAACATCAAGTGATACTTGAGGACTAAGCACAACGGATTTCTGCAAAAGCTGCTCTCTAACACTGCATGTAGGTACACTTTCATGATTTGATGTCCTCAAACCTATCCTAGGATCACTCCATAGGTATGCCACCAACTGAAGCAAACTCCCGAAGTCCCAGAGCAGAAATCTTCAACCAGGCTCTTCCTCCAGCACATTCACCAGGATAAATGGACTCTGCAGGTCAGCTCTGAGCCATCCCTGAGATATACACAGTGCTCACAAAAGCCAAACCAAGATTTTTCTCCCTGTATGTTTAGCACTTAGCTTCTCATATTAGTTTAGTGGTTAGAGTATTTCCAGCTACCATGGAAGATCATGTTTCATGCCCTTAAAATGGAATTTAACCCACGGGTCTGTAACTCTGTGTAACACAGGCTGTTGGGTAAGTCTCTATTAGGTAAACTGTTTAAATAACTTTATATAGTTTTGTATAAATACCTACACAACCGTTAAAGCAAAGAAATGAACCACACTCAGTGACAATGCAGCTGAGTGAGAGAGGAAGTAATTCTCTCTCTCTAACTTGATAAATATTTAGTTACAAGAGACTGGAAGAGATCTCTTACAGAGCATGCAGGAATCCAGTAACGGGAACATTCCCTTAGGATGTGTGTCACTTCATGACTAAGCAGCATATGCTTGTTCTAGTTAATGACTGGCATTACCTCTCAACGACTCTCCCGATTTAAAGATCACATCTTTTAAATAAAGAAAAAAGTTTCCACAGTGTGGTAGGGAAAGAACTCCAGAAGGGAATGATGACAGAGAGAGAAGGATTACAACCTTAAGTGTTACGCAGGACTTGAACAGTCCTCATCATACTGGAAATCACAGCTGTTCCTGTTCCCTCCTGATTGCACAGCCAGCTCAATATAGTGACTTGGAAAATCAGCAATCCTTCCAAAACGGTTTTTAAATGCAAGGGCAAGACTAGATACCTACTTACGGGTGGAGGGACCCAGTGGTCTGAACTGAAACTGAAAAAATATGTAGTGACTGAAGACAAGGAACATGTTTCTTAACAGTTACCAAGACACACATGTGAAACTGAATCCTTGACAAAGAGGTGGTGGAGGTGAAATCTTCAAAAAGGAAGCCACCTAGAATCCTACAGTGTTTGAATTTGAGCAGAGGAAATTAACAAAGATGGTCTGAAAACATAAAAGTTTCTAACAATCACCTTAATTTTCCTTTCCTTTCTCCTGCCATGTTGGAGATAAACTCTGAAACAATTAATTCTTCCTCTGGAAAATATAAAAATCAATTTCACCCAAATTTAGCTCTCCTAAATCATGGTGTTTTCAGTATGATCTCTAGGTCACAGATCAAGGAGTAAATGATGTGCCACACAAAGGCATGTTTGACTCAGACCTCTGGATCACTGATTTTTATCAAATGACCTGTGGGTGAGACTTGATCACAAGGCATCCGAAATGGTACTAAGCACAGTGTAAACAACTTTCTGTAAACAAACACATGCAGATACAAATACACATGAGGGGTAGGGGGAATAGTAGCAGTCAGTTTAGAGGTATTTTTAGTTTGTTTGTAAAGGACCAATCCATTCCAGCAACATTACACAAAACCTGTGTCCCACCAGGGTGAGGTCTGACATGACTCAGCATTCCCTAGGCTGTTCCTTCCATGTGGGACAGCCAGGCAGGAGCTGGTGTACACACTGTTCAGCTTCCCACTTGGCATGAATGAAGAAACAGGACGTAGAGTGCAAGCAATATCATCGTGCGTATTCATTCCTTAAAGTAAATTCAGCCCAAGCCTTCCTTGGACAGAGTCAGGGTTAGGGATTTCGCCAGGGCTGACTGCCCAGTCAAACAAATACCATTTACAAAGCTAGACTTTGCACTTCAGTGAATGCAGGGATGACCAGAAATCAGGTCCCAAAATACTTTTAAAATTGCATAATCACTCTTTCTAACGGGATAACTACATCAAACAGAAACTTTCCTCATTTAATCCACTGTTTTGAAAACAAACAATACTGGCACCAAAGAAGAAACATTACAGATCCAGTGTTTAATTCCTTTAGCAGGGCAGTTCCACCTCAGGATCCTGGCTGAATTATGACACTTACCAGGGTGCTGCAGTAACATGGTATGTGGTTGCTTTTAGCTTATCAAAAGGAGACAGGATGATTTAGCTTAAACCTTTTTCCTGGAGGTTCATGCTAACACATTTTACTTTTCACTTCCTATAGCCCAACAGCACATATGCAGTGGCAGTTACCACAACACAGCTGACACGCAGGAACTCTCTGAGCAAAGAAATTCAAATGTGTTGCCTTTACCCAGATCTCTGAACTCCAGTCTCTTACAAAGAACACTTCTCAGAAAAGCTAATGAAATTATTTTCAGTAAAAATATTCCTTTTTTTATCCTCTCCTCCTACCTCCTTTTTTTTTTTTTTTCTGAAATGGTGAAATAAAAGTTCATGAAGGAAGTACTCATCTGTTGCAAATTGGTGCATGATCATTATAGCCTTATCATAATGCTTTAGCACTGAGTTTATACATCTGTGCCTGTGAAGGCATTCTGTTAATTATGGAAAAAGGGAGTGATTCTCAACAAACCTGAACTTTGGCAGCTAATTCACTATCTTAGTAGCAGATATTGAAAGGACTGCTTTATAATTTAGCTCCAGCAGTATCTCAGTACTATCACTGAGAAGTGAAGCTACACAAAACAAGGGAAGACTTCAACCAATGTCGAGGACTTCCCCCATGCAAGAACCTAATTCTTCTGCTTCAAAGCATAAAAATTTTAAGCAATAATTTCACTGATATCAAAGCTGACCTCATGATAAAATACCATCAGATTGGGAACAGGTCCAAAGCATTCCTCAGAACTCATTATACAGGACATATATGTCGCCTCTTAGTAAGGCACTAAATAAGAACATGCAGTACCCAGAACACACTGTAACGTTGACTTTTGGATTCAACCTCCCCGTTAGCATCTCCATCTTCCATTCTTAAAGGAGGATCACGACTTGCCCACAGTAACATGGCAAATGAGAACTCGCAATGAACCACAGTACCACGTTCCACATTCACCATTCAACCACAGTTCACATTCCACAAATGCAGCCAGACTAGAAGTACCCAAAAGTTGCTGTGGAAGACAACATGACTTTTGCTCTTCTGAAAATCAAGATTATTGGTGCCATTAAGAGCTGCAGAATCAAAGATTGCTACAACTCTTCAATGATGATGGCTGAACCCCCAGGCCTGCGATAACAGCCCCGCACTTCAAGTGTATAGTTGAGATTGACCAAAAATTGTCCCGCTATGGCTGTTCTCTAAGGTGCCTAAACATTTTTTTCTGGGAAGATAGCAGCCCATAATTCAAAATGAATGTTCTAATGCACACTGCATTTTGGAGAGTGCAAAATTCTCCAGAAGAACAATGATAGAAATCTGCCAAACAGATTATGATGTTGATGCAGAAAACAAAAATCTTTACAAAATATATAAAGATAATTTTGTATCTATACCAGGTTTTTTTACCCCTTTGCATACAACCATATGTAAAGACACAGACATACTATAAAGATTAGACTCTCTGGGGGTAAAAAGGAAATTCCAGGACATAAGGTTACATCATTTGCAATCATGAGTGAAGACGTGCTAATTAAGGAACTGTTCTCACTGAACAGGCAGCTTTTAAGGGTCCTGTTTTCATACCCATAAATCAGATTTTGTTAGAAAACAAACTGACAGGTGACAGTTGCAGCAAAATCCAACAATAGGTTTTTTTCCCTAAAATACATTCTTCCAAAGTCTATGCAATGCCAGATGCTGGTCTCCTGTTTTTCATTAAAACCAAATCACTCGGTACCTCTAATAATTTTGGTACAGAACATGAAGAACTAAATTAAAGCTGAACAGAAATGTAAGCTTTCAGGATCTAAAGGAAAAGCTGAGGTTATCACTTCAGATGCTTTAAAAGATGAATGTACAACTTGACCTGAACCAGACTTCAAAGTCACTGAAGGCCAAGGGAAGATAAAAAGAAAAATAAAAAGGCTTCAGTAATTGCTTAGCACTGATATTTGAATAGTAGAGAAATGATGTGTACTTAGCTTAGAAGAAGCCTCCATGCCTCTGATTAAATAACCTGAAACTTAAAAAATCCTCAACAATAAGCCCCCAAACTATGAAATATAATATTACTTTACACTCTAATCCATTCTTTTCATGTTACAGGATAAATAGCAGTAACAACTGTGTTTCTTATAACATAGATGTTCTTCAAACAAATACTAGCAAGAGGGAAATCATAACAAGGGAGGAAATAGTAAGAAGAGCAGGAAAGGGGAAATAAAGAGGAAAAATTTTTTTTCACCCTACTACTAACCTAGAGACCTACTGAGCTATATAAACACAGGGTGGGAAGAGGAAGAGAGGCAATTTCTTTTCTAAATCCATGAAGTTCACCACAATAACCTGTATGGACTCACATCCATCTCTGCAGAATTCTACTACTTCAAAATAGCATAATATTTCCTAAAAGGAGAATTACCCAAGCTACTCACGAAGGCCAGAGAATTCTGAGGCCTCACAAGCCTATTATTCACAGTAACAGCTAGAAGAGCTTGGAAAGTACAACTAAAGATTTAAGTAGCACATGGGAATCCTTGCCAGAACTCCCTTCCTATCAGCTTACTGCCTCCCACTCCTTTCTCCTGCTGCAATCTTTACATCTGCACTGGGTTTTCAGACGATCATTCCACAGATGATTAAAAATGACTTTGAGATTAGATACCACCAGCAGCATGATCAAAACATCTGATTTGATGTTTTTGGCCCAACAAAGGCTCTACCAGCAAGAGCTGCCCTAATCTCCTTACCTGGCTCAAGGGATTAGTTAATTAGTTAACTAACAAATCTGTTGGTGGAATAGTAATGGCAAAGGACTATTTCAAACTGCTCATTAGAAGTGAGATCATGATCTTGGGATGGTTGTGGCTGTAAGGTGGCATTACATCATTCCCCCTCAGTGTTGACACTGCCTCACTAGAATTCAGATACGTAAGTCATTACTAGTTCAGCTCCCCTGATACACCAATCAAGGAACCCACAGCTCAGCTAAGAATAAGCTTTTTTTTTTTTGTCTAGGGCATCCATATCTGACTCAGAGGAGGACCAGACAGCACAATCACAAAAAGAAGTTCAAATTTTGTCTCTGCAGCAGGTTCTCCATTCACTACCACTTGCAGAACCATTCCAGTAAACCATACCTCAGTCATACTAGAACAGGTACACCAGCAGAGAGGTCACTGACCCACAGCTGACAACAGGCAGTGAGCTCAGAGTCACATGCACACTCACACTGTCTGACCATCTAAACTAAACCCCCATGCTCATTTCCTAGGAGAAGTAAAACCTGCACCCACAAAGTGTCTGAAGCATCCAAATACATTTTGGCTTCTGATGCCGATTTTCTCGGTAGCAATCTGCAAACCACACAGCCCAAAACTAGGGACCCTCATCACTCCCTGCTCTTGTCTCAAAGACTCTCTGCTCACCATCTCCTCCCTCTGTTCCTCAGAGGCCAGGTTGTGCTTTACAGCTTTTCAGCCTTTAACCCTCTCCAAGGCCCAGGTGGCAAGCACAGGTGTCACCATTAATCTCTGTCTATCCAATGAAGCACTTTCTTACGTGACCCTACCTAACTACTTCTATGCCTGCAGGTAACACACAGGGCACCATTTCATTGCTACAGTCTGGCTGCAGAGCTGCCTGGATGGCTGCCACCCTGCCAGACAGCAATACCCAGAAAACATTAAGCATATACAGCAACTTCACATGAAGTCAAAGTACGCATAACAAAACAGCTCAAAGCAAACTTGTGAGCTTGGTCATATATGTGGCAACACAAATGGCATTATGTTAACTGGAGAGAACCTTTTCCCCAGCATTTGCCCTGCAGCAAGAGCCCTTCTGGTTTTACAGATATGGAAAGACCACTGCTAGTTCCCTGTGCAGAGTCCTTCAGTATCAGGTATGGAAATCAAGTCCCTTGACTTTTAATCTGCATATTCTAATGACAGCTGTTCTCATACTTTGGATGTTTTTCAAGTGGTCTTCAAGTAAATTATTAAGTGCAAGTATTGCAATCTGACACTGCAAATACCAGACAACACCTAAAACCAGGTTAAAATCTTAGGTCTGGACATGGGTGGTTATATAGTGTCTGCATGGCTGGATGTAATTTTTTTCAAGCTGTTATTGCTGTGATCACTGCTATCAACAAAAAAACAGGATCATCAACTCTACAAGCTTTGATAGCCATGAAAGAACAAGTTAGTAAATTGGGAGTCCTGTACTGTCCTCTGAGTAAGTATGTGGAAATCATGATATCACTGAACTAAGTAAGGATATCTAAAAGAATTTCTTGTGCTTTGTAAAGCAACATGAGAAGCTGAACACACTTCCTTGCAAATATTCCCTCCTGTTAATTTTAAAACCCATCAAAATTATCTCCTTGGTAGTCCAAAGAGAAGAGGGATTTCCTTCATGCTCAGTGCCAAAGCAAGAGGCAAAACCCCACACAGCCCTGGGAGCTCCTGAATTGCCAGCACCAGAGGTTCATTGATAATCTCTGACTTGGATATTACAGTTAGTTTTAATGTTTCATAACCATATCCTCTTTGATCTGCACATCTTCCATAGGCAGTTCTGTGCTTTGAGTTTATAGGAACAGCCACTGCTTCAACTAGTTTAAGAGGGAACTGATTTCCATTACTTATTCAAAATAAGAAACTAATACTTCCAGCAACATCAGTCATTGAAATAAAAGCCTTGTCATCATTTACCCATTGTTTAAATTCCACTGTAAAAAGACCACTGATGATCTACTGTAAAAAGAAGAGGAAGACAACTGAACTTATCTCTTTTTTTGCTGGACCCTAGAAATTGAACTCTAATTAGGGACAGACAAACCAAGCTATTGGTTTAGCATTTTTGCACAAAACTAACTTCACCACAACAAATATTTGTTTTGGTGTGGTGGATTTTTTTTTGTTGTTGTCATTGGTTGGTTGGTTTAGGTTGTTTGATTGATTGTTTTCAGAGAGAAATCAAGGAGACATCAGATTTGTTGTTACTAATCACTCATCATCTGTGCAATCACTGTAGTTATGCACGTGGATTTGTAACTGCAAGCATCCCTACTCTGATTTTAAAAACACAAATGATTCATCAAACATCATTTAAAAGGCCTAAATAGTTCCACAGGGAGTGTAATGTTCTTCATGTTTACTTGCTGCTTTGTGTCTCATGTTTTTATTTATTTATTACCCCATTTCAGCTAAGATACAAACTCTCACCACTTTTTCTCTTGTGCTTGGGGCATTCAAAATTTCCCCCTTATGGGCTTGTCACTAAGAACATAACTGAACTCCTGCCACTGACTTTCCTTCTGTGGAGACATTCTTTTGAATTCTGTAAAATTTATCTGAAACTGTCCCACAACTTCTAAAGTTACTGAGAAACCCAGACCAACAGACAAGGGCAACACAATTGTGTAAACCTCCTTTCCCCAGGAATCCTGTCTAAAATTCCTGACCTTGTTCTCCTATAATGTTATGGCTGTAACATTTCAAGGTTCACTCAGTGCCAATGGCTACCTTTTGCTGCCTGCTCCTTAGAGGAGAAGCATTTCTTTGTTCCTAGGAGGAAACTCCATGCTAAAGCAGCACCTGGCAGCACCACCCCTGACCTGACCCTCTGAAGGCTTTGCCCTGTTTTCTGACAAACTCTTAGGGGTACAACTTCCCTGAGACAGGCCATGGAGATAAACCACACTAAGCTTTTTGGTTTCATCTCTATTCAACTTCCACGAAGCTCATGGCTGCTGCTGCTTTCTCAGCTCTGAACAAGAGCAGCACACTATGTTAAAGAACACATGTCCAGCCAACAATGAAGCAGCTCTGACTGATCCCATCTGTAGGGGCAGGTTTTCCTTATCCCTCCACCCCACTTTTATTGAAATTCCCGAGTTCCAGTGCCATTAGGTGCTGTTTCAAAACAGAATTAGGCACACTCAAGGCCCATCCAAACAAAAAAAAAGTACTGCAGTGATTTACAATGCATCAGGCAGCCACTCGTGTAACTGGCTCCCCTGAGAGCTCTTTTGAAGTGTGCATGAGTCAACAGACTGACAGCAAAGCACAATATGCCATCACCAGGCATTCATGGGCAGCCTCACTGTTTCTTCTGCTGCACATCTCATTCTCCTCTCTCCAGTATATCTCTTTTATATCTCCCTCTGTCTCTGTCAAAGCAAGTTGCACTTTATTAATTCGCTGGTCAGGTCCTTTCATATTGCAGAAATTAAATTAATGAGAAGTGTAGCATCTTCGAATGCTAGCAGAACTACAAGTTATAGCACGTTGCCTCATGGAAGTCCATGGAAGTTTTTCCATAAATCTGAGTTAGGCCAAAGTCTCACTTCAAAACCCCTAAGACCATCTAAACCCTAACTGTGGCTACTTGAGTAATACTGAGTCCCCCATTTGTTCACAGTCCCAGGTGGTCTTTTGTTTATCTGTCTTCACCAACACCTGCTTGCCTCACCGCTGCCTTAAACTACTCCTGACACTGGGCCAGCAACAGGTCTTATCTTGTACTGAATTTTACACTTTGGAAGGATAATGGACATTTCTGTCAGGGACACTGTATTTCTGAAGCAGCCGTTAATAAATCGTTTAGCCACTTAACAGAAGGTACTGTTGCTGAAAATAATCATCAGCATGACTTTCTTAGCAGTTGTCATGCATAACATGATGGTATGTGGACATGAAAGTCTAAAGTTGGTTTGAGAGTGAAAAGTAGTATGGCTAAATTAGTGTGGTGTTTCATCAACACTAAGCCTTACATCTTGCTAGTTAGTGAAGCAGGAACGCCACAATGACAAGATCATACTGTTACCAGTGCTCAGAGTTAATTTAGCATGGCATGTGTCACTTGGACAGGACTTAAATTTTGGCCAGTCTACAGAGAACTTTTACAGAGGCTTATCATTTCCCAGCAGACATTGGCACAACACACACACCAGAGTGATCATTTCTGCTAGGCATTCCATTCATTAAGCCTTCCAAAAATAATACTATTGTTACCAAATTTGCAGAATAGTATCTTCCATCTGGACGTGCATTATTATCATTATTAGTGCAGTAAGACAACAAGGAATATAAATAACATAACTAACAGCATTGTGTGCATATTTACACATACACAGGTGTATGCAAACAGTGCTTAATGTCATGCATTTGTATTTTCTTCAAAGATTTGCATCAAGAGTGAAGCTTGGGAGAGGTTACTGTATTGTATATATATAGTCAGAAGCACATACATATTTGTTAGCTCAGAATATATCCATACAAATAGAACAGAATATTAGTCTGAAATGCTGGGTACATTAAGGCAGCAAAGAATATGAGATAAATGCATTCCATGTTATTATTCTTTTAGTTTGGTAGGATCAATTATCATGTTTTCATACCAAGACTATACATAAATTAACGCTGTTACTATGAAATAAAGCAAGAAACAGTACAGCACTATAAGAAAGTTTTCATCTTAACAGCAGTTTTCTCACAGTATTTAATCTCTAGAGAATAGAACAAGCTTTAAACTTCTGCATTTAAAAAAATAGTAAAGTCATTCAACATATTCAGAACGCAAAATAGCTGTTAAGAGTTTTAATCTTTATTCAATGTAAAGCTATTCCACTTCTAAACACCAAACAATTTGAGAAATCACATTTTGGCAGATGACACTTACTACCACCAGATTAATTACCAAACAAAGAGTACTGTCATTTACATAATGTGAGAGCGATAATCCTTATCTCTGTCTCTCTCAAATATATGGTTTGTGTTAAAGAATCAGATAAAAAACTTCAGTTTAAAGCGGGGAAACTAAACAAATGCTCTGCTCATGGCACATGGCTCCTCTTACCCACACGACAATCACTCACAGATGGGCACTTCTGTATTTTAGCATGACTTAGGCACGTTATGACAACAATGACTAGGTAGATATAGGTTAACAATTTGAGAATATACAGCTATATAGTGCTTTGTGTCCACTATAATTTACTGTAGGCATACGTGATTTATCTAGTACTGACCCAGGCAGCAGTTTTTTCTAGTGAAATGAGTGAGAACACACTCGTTGGTACAATATCACTTAGCTTTCAGCCAACAAGTCAAAAATATGTAAAGGAGTTTCACATTTAAGGCTAAAAGGTTCTGTCTTCGAAGGGGAAGTTAGTCCTAAACTAGCACGAATTTAAGAATACAAATGCTAGCCAGAACCTAGCTACAGGCAGCTTTCCTAGATTTTGTGGCTGCAGGCACATTTGCAAGAGACTGAAATAGATGCCACGGGTAAGACAATTAGCACCTTGCAAAGTTGCAAACAACAGAAAGACTGAAAGGCATTCGAACCGGCTGTGGCCTTTTGTTACACTTTTCAGGATTAACCAGTTAATCAAACAGTTCCACATTTGAGGTTTATCTCTGAACAGCTCAAGTCAGGTAAGTCATAAGACTGTTAGCATTCAGGTGATTCAATTCCAGCTCCTCAGGAGGCAAATAACCCTACTTGGACTGATCACATTTTGTTACACTTCATGAGGGGTACAGAGGTGGAGTAAGTATAAGAGATTCTAATATTTGCTGGTAGTAGGATGGTAGCTCTTACTACACCTCTTAACTGCAACGGAAGGCAGAAAAACATAGATTTTAGTGTCTTAATATACACAGAGAGCAGAAAGCTCCATGCAGACTCAAAATGTCAGCACCACCAAAAAACAGCATGCCTTCCCATTTCTCTCCGCTGCCCAAACCTCCTTTGTCTGCAAACATTCATGTTTGGGGTTTCAAAATCAAGCACTGACACCTGACATCTTCCCTAGGAGAAAAAGTACTGAGGGTGAAGGAGCAGAAGCCCCCATCCAACTGATGGGATCCACTCCAAAAAACCAACAAAACCTTGATGAAATTACTTTTGTTAGACTGTCTCTCTCTCTCTCATTGCCTCGTAATATTCACTCTTGGATGGGCCACATGCAAGTTTAGTGATCTTCCTCGGTGCCCTAAATCATAACTGCAGGCAGGCAGGCAGGCAGTCCTAAATCATCACAACATGCATTTGCCTGAAGGAGACTAAGGCCCAATGCTGTGTCTAGGATTTTATAGAAAGGTAGCCAACATCCAGGGCCTGTCAATTGAAAAACCTTACACAACTTCTTCTGGCAGTGAAAGTTTAACTCCTGTCTTTAGTCATCAAACACCTTTTTCACCCAGCTGAAAAGATCAGCTCACTACTATCACTCAAGACAGACGCAGTAATCCCTAATTCTACAAACGTGCTCCTTTAGGCTGAGCCTCTCAAGGTACTGAATATTTTCAACACACAGAAATGCTCAGTAAATTATAACATTAACAGCTTACTTATATGTTCAATTGCAGAAGCTGTCCCATAAGGCTGTAAATTTGACTGGTCACTCAGAGTCTCTCTAACACATCCATAATTCTGCAGGAATATTCTGTTTGCACTTAAAATCACAAAATGATTTGGGTTGAAAGGGACCTTAGATATAATCTAGTTTCAACCCCCCTGCCATGCACTGGAACACCTTTCACAAAGCCAGATTGCTCAACACCCCATTTAGCCTGGCTTTGGACACTTCCAGGGATGGGGCATCCACAGCTTCTCTGGGCAACCTGTTCCATGTCTCACCACAAGCATACTCAAGAACTTCTTCCTAATATCTAATCTAAACTTGCTCTTTTTTCAGTTGAAAGCCATTCCCTCTTGTCCTATCACTACAAGCCCTTGTAGAAAGTCAATCTCCAACTCTATAGTTGCATTAATTTTAAACTGTGTAACACTGAAGATTAACAAAACAATAACAGCAGCAAAAACAATCAAGTGGATGCAAAACCTATAGGCGTACGAATCAGACAACTTTGAAAACAAAGCTCCCGGAATATATTCAGAGCAGGTACAGCACAGACAGCAGTGAAAGCTTTTTAAAATTCAGTATATCTATTTTAAATTCAATTTAACAGTGGCCTGTTATAAAATCCTACTGGTTTTTAATTAGTCTGAATCCTTCTCAATCTTTGTTGAACATGAGGTTATGTACCTGAACAGTTTTTTCTGTACTATATTATATGTACTCTATTATACCTCATAAATAACACCCACATTTGCATTCTGCTAAAAAGGCATGGAAATTCTGCAGTCCCAGAAGGCACTCTTATTTCCTACATAAACCTTTCACCCTAATGACAGGAAATGGTGACAGTGTGTCTTTAGCAAAAACTTGCTGTTTCCCAAAGTATGAAGACGTGGTACCATTACTTCCTCAGTTCACAGGTATAACAAATATTCCAAGTTAGCTTTTTCTTCTAAACTAGTGATATCATTTATTCTTCTACCAGGTAATATTTAGTGTATATTTCATTCACTACCATTTTTTGTCATTCTGGAAGTAAAATTTAACCTTGTCTTGTAAGGACAGAAATAACTTCAGAGACAATGTTCCTGAAATACAATTCTTAAAAAACAAAATAAACTTTAAGTGTAGGCTCAACCAAGCAAATATTTGGCTGGCCATAATGTTATTTCCTCTAGAGTAGACTACACTAAACAGAATAAAAGCGCCCAGATACAGCTATTATTCTTTTAAAAGTTATTTTGTTCAAAATTAATATTCTACTCTGAAAAAAATATCAGCTAGCAAGTGCAGATAACCCTTAGGCTTTGTTTTTGTTGCTTTATACAGTGATTTTTGTACAGTTAGATATAGTTTGCTGACGCGCAGCCCTAAGTGGAGATTGTCCAACTAAATACTAGACTGTCTAAGTCAGCTAAGCAAGGTCACTCTTGTTTTGGGTGTCTTGCAGTAAACCTCCTGCCTTGTCTTCCTTCAG